>CAUYPK010010897.1:0-116006 GCA_963574355.1 Loris lydekkerianus
GGAGCTGGAACTCATTCTTCTTAGCAAAGTATCTCAGGAATGGAAGAAAAAGTATCCAATGTACTCAGCTCTACTACGAAGCTAAATTATAGCTTTCACATGAAGGCTATAACCCAACTATAGCACAAGACTATGGGGAAAGGGCCAAGGAAGGGGAAGGGAGGGGGGAGTTTAGGGTGGAGGGAGGGTAATGGGTGGGGCCACACCTATGGTGCATCTTAGAATTGGTACAGCGAAACTTACTAAAGGCAGAATACAAATGTCTACATACAATAACTAAGAAAATGCCATGAAGGCTACATTGAACAGTTTGATGAGAATATTTTAGATTGTATGTGAAACCAGCACATTGTACTCCTTGATTGCACTAATGTACACAGCTATGATGTAACAATAACAATAAAAATAATAATAAAATAAATAAAAGCAAGGCTATGTATTTTTTTCTGTTCTCAGGACTGTGTTTGGTCAACATATCAAAATGGATAAAGTTGGTTGCCTTAATTTGAGCTTGCAGTCATTTCTGTTTCACTTGGAATGCTATTATAATTGGAAACATTGTATTGATAAGGTTCATTTCACCTTCAAGACACATACATATTTAACTCATATAAATGACTGGTTAAATCCACTAAAAATGGTAAATTGATAAGCCAGTTTTCATCATCAAGTTCTGGAGCATATTTGGTTTTTGATACCATAAACAACTTGATAACATGTCACAAATCATACAATCTTTTCAGCATTTCACTTCAACTTAGCCAGCTTACATCTGAAAAGTAAAAGATGTCGCCGTAATCAGCCTCAGTCCCTTGAAGGTATTCCTAGATTGGTGATGATCCGATCCCTTGGCCCTTACAAAATTCGCCCAGTCTTGATGATGATTTGCAGGATGTTATCTATTTTTAAAGCTTTGAATATAAATTTTTTTGATGTATTATACAATGATACCTCACCAAACATGAGTTTTGGGTGGCAATTGTATTGTCTTCTGTTAATTGTATAAGTCCCTCTCTTTCACCTACCTCCTCCAGGGCACCATCAGTAACTATACAAGATATGTTGACAATGGACAAAGAAAGTCACTTTAATGCTTTTTTTTAATGCTTTGTATGAATCTCTTGATTTGGTTTTGTCTTTTAATGGCACCAAAGAAGCCTTTCTTCAGCAACAATATATTGGTCATCAATATCTCTAATAAAAATGGCAAGCCAAGCCATAGTTGCAGCATCAGTGCTGTGATCCATTACCAAAGCATAAAATTTTAAATTAGCACCTTTACTCTCCAAACTGCTTTCAATAGATTTTTCAGTTTCTTTAATTCACCTGGCTATCCTCTGAGTAGACAAATTGATTTTAGAAATATTCTCCTTTTTTTTCAGGGCAAATTATATCTGCTATGCTTTCCACACATTGCTCAATAAACACACCATCAGAAAATGATCCTGATTTTTTTGCTGTTAAATATGCTACCACATAACTAGCTTTTACAATGGAATCCATCTGAGTTGTAACTTAAAAAAATTGTTTTGTTGAGAAGACAAACTTTTTTTCAGTTTTGCTATTTTATCCTTATCACACAGTTGTTCATATGCATTGAATTTGGAAGCAGGTATTTGAATATAAATGCCTTTTCAAATTAGTCTTTGAAAACTTGCACTAATTCCTTACAAATTAAGCAGAGTGCCTTACTATTTGCCTTAAAAAAAAGTAGTCATCTGTTCACTTTTCATTAAACAATCTCCCTTTATCCATAATTTTTTTGGGGGGGAGAGTTCTGTTTTCTTTTGAAGGATTGTAAAAGCCATGCTGGGATTTAAAAAATAACAATAGGCAAGGGACTATATTTACTTTTATTATGAAAATTAATTGACAGGAAAATAGAAAGCAAGGTTTGGGCCCTTCCACATCTCGACTGCCAATCTAGGTCAAGTGGAGGTGGATTGTAAAGCCCAGTGGGTGAGGTGTGAAGCACCTCTGAGGTGTTGAAGTGCCCTTAATAATCACATCAAAATGCTTACCTGACTTCTAAATAATGTTGAATGCTGAACGTTTCAATGGGAGCTTGAAATGTTACTGATAATCGCAGCCTCGCCAAGTCATCACAAGCACATGTAGCATCTGATGGTGTTAGTTGGACTGTCTGCACTTGGAAGATGACATGCTGGAAGCCACACACCACCATAAAACTGAAGCCACTCATGCATACATAGGGTAAGAGCCTACATATGTATACGTGACACTGTGATAGGACATTGTTGTCTACAAAGTTCACTCTCAAAAACTGTACCGTAAAGTTACACACACACACACACACACACATACACACACACACAAAAATCACCAAAAAAAATCTCATAATGTTTCAACTTTACAATTTCATTTTGGGCCATGTTCATAGCCATCATGGGCTTCATATGGCCCCTGGGCTGTGGGTTGGACACCCCTGATTGAGAATAATCTTACATCCTTAAAATTAAAACCTCAGACTGTAGAGCTAGGTCTAGATTTTAATCCCAATGCTGCCAGTTACCAGTTGCATAAAATTGGGTGATAATCTCAGTTTCCACATCTGTAAAGTATGAACAATATTAGAGACTGTTGCGATGGGTTGTGGAGAGGATCAAATAAACTCATACTTGTACAGAACTAAAAACAGTTTTGGTACACCTCAAATAAGAAATGTTCTTTACTATTATTCCACTATGTTATATTACATATTTCATTTAAAGAACATTCTCATAAAGATAACATTATAGAGGATCAGGAACAGACTAGCGGTCATCAGGGTTAGGGATAAATGGTAAGAATGACAGTAAAGACGTAGCATAAAGGATCTTACTGGTGAGGCAGCATCTTGACTGCGGTAGAGGCTATGTGAATCTACACACGAACCAAAATCTACACACATATATGCAAGTGCATATGTAGAGCTGACAAAATCAGAATAAGGTCTGTGGATTATACCAGTTGTGTCACCTTCCTGGTTTTGACATTGTACTATCATTACCTAAGACCTTGCCATTGGGGGAAACTGGGAAACAGGTGTGCAGGACCTCTCTGTACTATTTTGTAACTTCCTGCATCTATAATTATCTAAAAATAAAAAATGTGAATTTCCCAGCATGTGAGTGTTCATCATTCAGGTTTTTATCATAGCCTTCTTTCAAGTTTTTCTGTATGTAACATATATTGATTTTGAAGTTAAATGGAGAACAATAAATGCTATTTTTAAAAAGAAAAAATGTATCTCAGCAAAGTTACAAATTGTTCCCTATATATAGGAGAGCCTTAAGCCCCTTGTGAACTGAAAAATAGAGTTTTTGATAACTAGTGTCATTTTGTAAGTCCCTTTGGAATGTGAAAGTATCAGGAGTGGATAGAGAAATCTGAAATCCAGCATCTGTAAATGTTGGTCTGCTGGGTGCAGGAAGTGCTGGTAGATGGGAAAGGGCTGGCTTCCAACAGAACTGTGTGGGCTCTTTGGATGCTTTATATTCCCAGAACACCCCTAGTGAGACTTCCCTCCTATCTCCATCACCCAGTTGCTTAGGAACAGTCCTTGTCTCTGTTTCCAGAAGAAGCCTGAAGATTATTCTGTAGAGTCTCTTCATTTAGAGTCAAAAACAAAGACCCAGGAAGAATACACTTCCTGACCAAGGCCAGGTTGATGGAGAAGCCTAGTCTTGAATCAAGTCCGAAGCTTGTGCCCCTTGCTGTAACTGTGGCAGGGCCCAGGTCAGCAGGGATTTGATTCTGTTTTCTACCCACAACCGCACAGGTCACTGAATAGGACCTGTTCTCCTGAATATCATCAGGAGAACAATGCATAGGGGATCTCTGCAGGCCCTCAGCATTAAGGAGGGAGGGCTGAGCAGCTCATGCTTCATCCACAACCAGCTGCCACCCCACAGGGTGATGCTCTGATGCAGGGAGGAGCCCCACACCATGCCTGGATGACTTCCTCTCTGTCAACATTCAGAATTTACAGTTTTGACCCTAAGGAAATACCAATATTGAAAGACTAAATTTATTTCTTGGACTGTATTGTGCAAGCAGAAAAGCAGTGTACAAGGATTCACAAAGACAGGCACATCTTAATTCATCCACCGACACACACAGACATTGTGCTGTCTGGGTCCTTCATTGCAAGTCGAAAGGTCCCTTCCCCCCATCTCCTACACCACCACCACCACCCCCCACTTAATAGCCATGTGTTATGAGTCTCTCCTCTCTGAACTTGAGTTTCTTCATCTGACAAATACATTTTCTTTCTTCCTCCACCAGGAAGATAGTGTTGAGGATTGAGCAAGCTTTCAGATATGAAAGCCTTTTGTGATAGGTAAAATTAGTCATACCAGACACTTACTAGATTAGTAGTGTCATTTCATAGGCCCCTGCCTCCTCCTGAGTTTTATTATGGATTGCCCTCTTTTGCTTAAGAATTGAGATTTGACCTCCCTCATTTCCAACAACCGGAAACGTGAAACTCCAAGGAGTGATGCGGGGTGGAAATTTATACACACCCAAGTGTGTATCCCACAGAGAGATTTGGGAGCTGGAGGGCCTCAAATCACAACCTCTAGGCCGCCAGCCAATTCTGTTGGATGGCTCTGCTGAGACGAAGAAGAGGATTTTAAAAAGGGAATAGGTACAAAGCCATAGGAAACCAACTTGGAGAGAAAAACAAACAAACAAAAAACAGCACTGGCCCTATTTACACTTTTCCACTTCCCTGGAGCCGGAAAATGTGACTCCTGCAGCATCACTGCTTGGTCTATCCTGCCACCTTGTGGCTGTCTGCTAGACTGCACCAGTGGAGTGGCCTCAGAGAACGCAGGTACCACTCTCGCGTCTGTCACTCCGTCATTCAACAAGCCTGCAGAGTGCTGCCAGTCGTTCAGGCTGAGGACACTCACAGTCCTGGAAGAAGAGGAGGGTTGAGTGAGGGTAAATAGAGCAAAGGCCCATACTGAGGTGAGGACATGGTGTGTGCAAAGGCCCATACTGAGGTGAGGACATGGTGTGTGCCAAGGCACTGGAGCCTAGCAGGTTTGGGGAATGGTGAATTTCTCCATTTGACTGAAGGACAGGGGGAAATGAGGGGAGATGAGGTAGAGTCTTATTATCAGGAAATGATATCTACGAAACCCTAAGCCAGGTCATGTTGGTGAAAAGCAGAAGTAGACACAAGTTGGCCCTGGCAATGTAGCTCAGTTCAGGTTTCAGGAGCTGTCCAGTCCTACACAAAGCAGACTCCTTGAGTTTGCCCTTCTCTCCTGAGAGTAATAGCAGGAATCCGCATGCCTAATCACTTCCCACATCCCAAGCCAGTTTCTAAATAGTATAGAATCTTACAGAATTTCAAGCTTAAAAGGGACCTTAGAATCACTTAGTCCTACCCTCCCCCAAGTCCACTTTGCTGCCACATGATCACACATCTTCTGCTTAATCACCTTCAGGGATGAGCTCAGGGGCTCATCCAAAGCCCGTTTCATCTTTAGACATCTGCTGGGAAGTCCTTTATTCTATAAAGCTGAGTTCTATCTGTTTATACTTCCTACTCATAGGCCCAAGCTTTTTCCCACTAAAGAATTTAGATCCATGAAGATATGTGTCTATGAAGAAAGCAGTCAGTTAGGGGCTGCACTAAGGTTTCTGGAAATAGGAACCTGTGGTAATGTAAGGCAGTGGCTTTAGTGGCCTTTAAGAAGCTGTCCTAGTCCTTATGGAATATCTTTGCTTAACGTGCTTAGTGTCCTTTCTTTTCTGATGAAGGAGTTGGATTACATAGAGATTCTCACCAGTGGCTGCACATTAGAATCATCTGGAGAGCAGGCAGCAGTATTTGGGAAGCCTCCTGTGCTAGAGAATTGCTGGATTAGATCACAGGAGGGGGGGAGGAGCTAAACACTCCATGATTTTTCAAAGTATGAGCAACTGTTAAATATAATAGTCTCCAGTTCTCAGTGAGGGGCTTTTATCAAGCCTCTGACAAGGGGATACAAGCTCTTTGCGATACCTGTTTCATAGAGCCCTACCTGGATCTTTGCAATACCTGTTTCATAGAGCCCTACCTGGATCTTTGCAATACTTGTTTCATAGAGCCCTACCTGGATCTTTGCAATACCTGTTTCATAGAGCCCTACCTGGATCTTTGCAATTCATAGAGCCCTACCTGGATCTAGAGTAGTGACACGCACAGTGAAGGAAAAGGCAAAGAGAAACACCGTCCAACCCCAGCCAAGTGCCACGGCCTCTTTGCACCTCACGCCCCTCATCTGTAAGAGGTGAAGCAAACCCACCACAGTGAGTTACTGTGAGGGTGACCAAGACCACCAGTGTAAAGCCTACTACCTGGCAGTGAGAAGGCCCTCTGCAAATGAATTGGCAGCAAGGAGAAAGTGCAAAGAAGAGTGAGGGTGGTACCGTTTCTGAAGCACGTCACCATCCTTCTTCCCATAAACAGCCCCTGAAGTGAGCTATATTCTTTCAAAATTTCTATATTGAAGTCCTAACCTCTAGTCCTTTAGAGTGTGACCTTATTTGAAAATGTTTATTGCAGATATAATTAGTTGAGGTGAGGTGATTAAAGTGGGCCTAATCTGACTGAAATCCTTATCAAAGGGGGGGGGGAGTGTACAGAGAGCATGCCATGTGAAAGTAAAGACAGGTGACATTTCTACAAGCCAACGAGTACCAAAGATTGCCAGGAAACCACAAAAAGGTAGAGACACCGGGAGCAGATTCTTTTTGCAGCCCTCAAAAGAAACCAACCCTGCTAATTCCCAGCTTCCAGAACCATAAATTGCTGTTGTGTGAAACTCAGTTTGTGGTGCTTGGTTACAGCAGCCTTAGCAAACTACTTCACCTGCAGAGATGGCTTCCACTGGTGATGTCAGAGAGGACGTGTCCAGACCCAGGGAGGCCCTGCAGCTTCACAGAAAGGGTGGGGGGCACTTGCAAACCCTGAGAATGCTTTTCCCTGGGCTGCCTTGTGCTATCCTGAATCATTTGCCATTCTGAGCACACCCCTACTCAAGGTCCCTGATTTCTTAGGTGTCTCATTTACTAGATATCATTTTATACCTTTTGGCATTAATTTGTGATTTTTCTTCTAAATGTGTCCATGTTTTGTGTTTTCAACTCAGTTGCGAACTCTTTGAGGACAGGGAGCATGGTACAAACCTCACTGGGCCTAGGGAATCAGGTGGAAAAATTCTCTGTGTGAGCTTAGGCATGTCACCTGTCCTGTCTGGGCTGAATTCCCTCAGGTTGTGGTATGCTGGGATTCTGACCCCGTGAATGCTTATTATTTAATCAACCTGATTTCATCATGGGTTGCAAAAGGGAGATAAAGGCCCAGAAAACTCATCTCTTAACTGTGCTGAGCAGCTAGTCATCTAGGGTTAAATGACTCAGACTCACTTAACAAGGGGGCTGGAATCCGAGGGCTTAAGGAAAGATAAAATACACGGGGGGGGGGGGGGGGAGGGCTCCAAGTCCCCGTGGATTCCTGCTTTCTTTTATTCCAAAGTCCTCCAGCCTTGGCATCTGCCTCTGTAGAAGGCCATCCTCTCAGTGTCGGCTAAAGCTTTCTCTTCTTTCAATGAAGATGTATAGCCCTGGATTCTGTGTTGAGTGTGCTGGGCTCCTGCACACCCTTTAGAAGCCTACTGTCTCTGCTTTGGGGATTTCAGCATCACTGATCTGCCTGTAAGTTACAGTCTTCTGGGTGAACCACTTGTTGTCTCTTACCTGGGGATCACAGCCTCCCTCAGCCTTCACTATTGAGCAGTTTGGACATAGTCAAAGAATATTTTCGAGTCCTTCTCGTGGCAAAGACCTCAGAGGCCTGGGTATCTGTATGCGAATTGTGCTCTTTTGGCCCCAGGAAAGAGGAACTCACGCAGACCAGCCCATGCCACTGGTGTCGGGACGGGGGCAGGAGACTTGTGATAGTTTTAAAAGGGATGGAATCTCCTAGAAATCTAAGGCTAGAAGCCCCCAAAGAATGATAAGCTTCACAGAATCTGACCCTGAAAGGTCATCCTAGTTCTGCTGACCTCACTCAGGTGCACTGCTGTTAATGTAACCCAGTTACTCCCCAGACGTCAGCTTTTCTCAGCCTCTCTCAGCTTCTCCCTGCTTCTCTTCCCCATTCTAGTTCTTACTGTTTTTGAACGCATGCCTCTGGTGGAACACAAGACAATTTACTATTAATTATTATTAGGAGTGAGACAGGGATAGAAATGGAAACCCAGATTCCAAAGAGAATAGCCTGAGAAGGCGAAGGCTCAGTAATTGTATTGAACTGGTTAAAATTCTGCCAACAACCAGTTGTGAGAACTCTGACTAGGTGGATATTTCTTGGCTCTGTGACCTTGGACAAGTCCCTGCCTCCATTTCCCCAGTTCTAAAATGGAACATGTGTGTCTCTTTCCCCTTCCCTCAGGAGCGTGTTCTCTACTCTCTGCCCCAGCCTTGAGGTGGCAGTTGGCAAGTTTCTCCACCTCTCGTGCCCCTGTCTCTTTATGTGTCAGATGAGAGTTTTGAAGCAGGTGAACCAGCCCTCCCAGCCCCTAGTTGCTCTACTTGATTCTAAGTGCCTTGCCTCTCCGGGCCTACCCTATACATGCCCTTACCACCCCAGGCACCTTTCTTTTAAAAATCCTACAAGGCAGAGAATAACATCAGTCATACTTTCCAAGAAAAGGTGTGTGAGAAGTTGAGTTCATGTCCTTTCCTTCTTTTGTAATGAAAACTTCTAAAGCTCCTTGCCCTGGCTTGTCTGTTTAGAGGCACTGTCTTTTTTGGGCTGCGGGATTCACTGAGGGTACACAGAAGCAGGTTACGTTGATTGCTTTTGTCTTTTTACTCACTATTCATTGCTGATTGGCTGTGGTCACTCACTCTTTGATCTTCCTTTTTGCATAAATGCCACCTATATTACCTGCCCTCAGCCCCCTGGTCTCTCAAGTAAGCAATAATGACACACAAGCAAACTTGGAGGTGCTCTGGGAGCAAAGGGACCCTGGGGCTGGCTTCTCCCAGGCCTGTGAATTGTCATTCCCAAAGCTGTCTGTTTTGTAAGTTCTTCTGCCAAGTTTCTATGGAAGCAGAGGGATCATTTTCTCTCTTTTCAAAGAGCAGGGTGAGTTGAGGCCTTGAGCTGGCAAGTCCTTTAAAGTCCTTTTCAAAGGAAACCTGAGCTGAAAGGCCATGCAGCTGGCAGAGGGTGGTGTGCTTTTCCGAGCTCTCAGGGGCTTTGGGTGGTCAGCTCCCGTAGGCCTCCCAGCACGTGTTGGGAGCCTGCTGCAGAGGCACTGCCAAGAGACACTACTGCCTGAGCCGGGCCCACAGCCCCAGGGAAGGGCTCCACTTCACATCCCCCCACTGCCACCCAGAAACAAGAGGAGGGCTGCAAACTCCTCCTCTGGGCAGTAACCACAACCACCCTTGCCTTCCCTGCCTTGGGTCCTGTCAATCATACTTGGTCCTTGGGGTTTTTTGAGGTAAAACGATATTGGGTGCCAAAACAAGCGAGGGTGAACTTACGTCGGAATCATGGAATGCTAATGGTCTGGTCAATCCAGTTCCTTCATGGACAGGCTGGGAAAGGGACCAAGAGAGGAGACAGTTGTCCCCAGCAACACAGGAGGGGGTATGTGAGTCCCACCGCAGGGCTCCTTGGACAAAAAGCACCTCTGCAAAGACAGAAGTTTGCTTGGACAGGAGCCATATGTAAAGCCTCCGTCTACAGGTGTCAAGCAGCTCTGCCACCGATGCCAGCATGGCGGCTAAGGAATGCACGTGGGCTGGGGCCAGACGCCTTCCTACTGGCCCATGGAGCTGCATGGAGAGAGGTTGTTCATGAAGGTAGGAAGCAGGTGAACCCCGTCACTTCACAGAAGGGGCAAACCAAGGCACAGAGGAAGAGACTGCTGCCTGTGTGTGTTGGAAGAGCAAAAACCAAAGCCAGGAAAAATTCAGCCTAGAGCTGGGTGGATGGTCCATCCAACCTCCCACCCAGCTCCTCAGGACCAGGGGGCTGGAGTCTGCAGTCCGTGCTGGTGCTGGGAGCCAAATGTGGGTCCCCACCAAGTGACCAGCAACAAGTCCTGGCCTTAGCACCAACGAAGCTCCTTTCTGAGACTGTACCAGCCAGAGCAGCCTTCCCCTCTGAGATTTCCCACTAGATTAAGGGCTGAGGACATGAGATCTGTTCAAGTCCCCGTTCCCAACACACAGACAGACCTCCACCCAAGCCAACTTGACTTTTCAACATTTTATTCTTATATTTGTACAGCTATATTTTACAACGCGGTAATGCAGTTTAGACACAGCCAAACCCTGTCTCCGGAGTAGTTATAACACAAGCATGACGCAGAATGGGATGAGACAAACGTTCCCAAAGAGAGTTTAGTTAGTGACAACTTCAAGTCCCTGTGTCTGCCTACACTTCAAAAAGGGATGGCGCACACTCGTCCATCATTGAAAACTTCTGTGAAAAAAAGGCACCGTGAGGACACGTTGTACAGGTATATACAAACTGAAAACTAGAACAAAATTACACGTTTTTCCTTCTGCAGCGTTTTTTTTTTTTTTTTGTTCTTTTTGTTTTTTTAATACACACTTTGTAAATTGTAAACCTTCACTTGCAAAAAAATACAAATACACTGAGGCATTTTAGACAAAATATTTTCTTACTTATACAGATGCAATACTTAAAATAGTCTCTTAAGTGCTCTTTCTCAATAAAGATTCTCAGATCCGTGTCTGCCTGCAGATACAAAATCGAGCCTTTAACGCAGTTTTATAGACTTAATATATCTTTTTAGGTTTATATATATTTATTTTATATATATATATATATTTATATATTTACAACTCTGCCATATATTCCTTCACCTTTGGTTAAAAAAATTAAAGCCCTCTCTTTGATAACACACCAAAGTCTTGTCTTTTAAAAGAATGCACATTTACATACAAAAGAAACATCTGTTCCCACAAAACATACACATTCCTCATTTTGCAGACTAAGTCAAGTCAGAACTTTTGCATACTCCCCCACTTTGATGTATAAAATGGTTTTGCTTTTTGCTGACATGGTTTGCCTTACACATAGGAGAAGAAGCAATATTATTTTCTTAATGTTTTATGGCAGTGGGGGAAGGGGAGCTGTGTGTGGCTCCCAGTCCCCCAGGTCCCACCCCCCACCCCACACCCTCGGCTATGATTTGCACTAGTGGATGAGAGAGGCACTACATCATGGGATGAACATTATAAAGTGTTACAGTATCCTTTGGGTAGATTCTGAGAAGGGGCTGGAGAGGAAAGCATCAACACTCCATGCTTCAGCAGGCTTTGGGGAGCTCCGGAGGCAGGTCAGTGGCCGACACGCGGTATTGCACCTTGGTGTTGGTGATGGCGCCATGCTTCTGGCGCAAGTGAAGTCGCAGCTGGCTTTTGTGACGGAAATGCAGGTTACACTTCTCGCACTGGAAGGAATCAGAGGCAAACAGTTAGCTGTCATCAACCCAAGAAACTCATCACTGCCCTATAACCCCAAGAAGGAGATTCTTGCAAGATTGCAAAGGACTGGGGCAATTCTTTTCTCTCCAAGCCCAGTTTAAGAACCCATAAACATCCTAGCTTCTGCTAGGAGATAAACATGGTACAAATGTCCCTTCTCTGCCTTTCAAAGTGTCATCACACTTTTCCCTTGCTTGAGATGTCATTCCCTGCCTTAACTCCACAAGTTCAAGTCTTAACTGAAAATGCAGTTCAGATACAAAGTCCCCTCATTATTAAAGCTTTCCTGAGTCTCAAGGATAAAAATAATCCCTCTTTCCTTGGAACCTCTCTGTAAGAGCTCTAATCTTGCCACATAGCCATCTTTGCACATTAAGATCCTTCTTAGATGGTAACACATTTGAAAGCACTGAGCAATTGCTACTAAACTGTATAATCTTTCTAGTACCTACTACCTTTTAGGCAAATTATGTAATCAATCTGAACACATTTGGACAAATGGACCAGATCATTCTGAATTCATGGAAATTGTGGAGTCTAAGATATGCTTTAAAATATGTGGTTATGTTCTTTCCTAGGGTGTATATCTTAGATGAGTGAATAAAGCATTAGCACATAGAGCTGTTTCTTGCTTGATAACAGTTTTAGTTAAGATAAAAGGTTTTTAGTAGTAAAATGGGTGACTAAGTGTAATGGGGTAACCTAGATGAGATCTTAGAAAAGATGCTTTTAGGTAAAAACTAAAAAAAATCCAAATACAGTATGGACTTTAGTTTATAATTATATGTAAGCATTGGTTCATTACTTGTGAAAATTATCAAACTAACACAAGATATTAATAGTAGGGAAAAATGGGTACATTTGGGTCCCTCTGTACAATCTTGGCAACTTTTCTGTTAAGTCTAAAACTATTCTAAAATATAAAGTATAATAAAATATATACGGATAGAGAGTATGTTTAAGAAGACAGAGTGTAAAAAGTCCTGTTCTTGAGAGACACAGGGTCCAGTGTATCGATGCCACCCGCTGCTGTGTCGCAGGCACATCATTTCTCTCTCTGACCTTGGATCTCCCTTCTGAAGGGAGTGAGTCAATCAATACACACTGAAGGTCATTCTCAACTATGATGTCCTAGCTGTCTGTAATTCTGACATTATAATGGCATATATTTACTGTGCTCTTACTTTACGCATGTGCTCCTAAACACTTTAATGAATCAGTTAATACTATAGCTACTCAAGGTTGGTGCTTTTATCAGACTCATTGTACAGATGAGGAAATTAAAGTACCAAGAGGACAGCCAATTGCATAAGAATAAACAGCAAGTAAGAAGACATTCGCCCAAAGCTTGACGAACAAGTGAACAAAAATAACCCTGTCTTGCAGGTTAAGTTCTGGAATGTGAGCTAACCCTTCACTGATTAGTTCTTGTGCCCACTGCCACCTAGAATGATGCCGGAAAGTCCTCAAAACAGCTGCAGACAATATGCAAACAATGAGCATGACTGTGTTCCAGTAGCACTTGATTTATGGACCCTGAGATTTAAATTTCATGCAATGTGCTTATGTCACAAAATATTATTTTCTCTTTAATGAAAAAATCCTGCTTGGCTAATGGAGTATGTGAACATTGGCGTGTGGGCCACACTGGCTACGACCCTGCTCCAAAAGACTACGATCCCCACGGCCTGTCCACAGCCCTGGGCTGCCACCTGGCCACTCCTCTTTCATAAAATGGACTTCTCTGGGTTTTGGGGTCTCCTTATAAGATCATTCATTCTTATAATATTCTTCTGGTTCTCCTCCCATTCCTAAGACTGCTCCTTCTCAAACACTGTAGCTCTTTTTAAATATACATATAGCCCAATATGGGATGTGCTACGGACACTCCACAAGTATTTGTGGAATGGATGAATGACCCCAAAGCTATGTATTCCCATTTTCACAATGAGACTGGGGCCAAGGGCAAGCAGGGTGTCTGACAGTCGGGTCCAGATCCAGGTCCTCGGTCCTTTTACCTCACTGGTCATTCCACCCTGTGCCTGGGACTGGGGCAGACCATTCCGCTGCCCCGCCCCTCTTGCCCCACCCCCAGACCAGCTGCTGGCCACAAGAGGCTCACGCACGTGGTAAGGTTTCTCTCCCGTGTGGATCCGCAGGTGGCTCTTCAGTGTCTGAAGGTGCCGAAAACGGGTGCCGCAGATTTCGCAGGGATAGGGCTTCTCGCCAGTGTGGATGAGCACATGGGCACGCAGGTGCGCTACCTGAAAGGGGGGGCCGCGTGTGAGATGTGCCGGGGCAGGTGGCAGCACGCGGGCCCAGGGGCCGGCCTTCCTCCAGCCACCCCGCTCACCTGGACAAATCTGGCTCCACAGGTCTCGCATTTATAGGGCTTCTCTCCAGAGTGAATTCGGGTATGGGTTTTCAGGTTGGCTGGCCGATTGAACTGGGCTCCACAGATGTTGCAACGATAGGGTTTCTCGCCTATTAGGGACAGAGAGAGAAGGCAGATTCAGTGGGGGAAGTCTCCACAGTCCTGAGTCCCTGGATTTCAAAGCAAACTGCCCCTGCCTGGGGTCCCTTGTGCTTTCCTTCCCCTGGAAGGGTATCAGAGAGGGAATCCAGGGGCCTGCACCCCCAGCCTGCCAGTGCTCTCCCATGCACAGACCAGCACACTTTGACACTTTGCAGGGGACCAGGACCAAGAGACAAGCAGTGGCATGGTGAAACAGAAACAGTGCCAGGCATGGGACCAGCGAGCAGGCGAGTCCAGGAAGTCCAAGCTATAGAACCAGCTTTGTCATTGGAATCATCTGCCTGTGGGACCTGGAAAAGTCACTCTCCTTCTCTGGGCCTCAGTTTCCCTCTTCAGAACTTGAGGGGCTACTTTAGATGACCTGGGAAAGCTCTTCTAGCTCTTTGATAAGCTGATTAAATCAATTCCTCCACCAGGGAGATACAGTCAGGCTGCTCCAGTTTCTCTTTTAGAACAAACACACTTTTCTGCTTGTGCAACAACAGCTCTTTGCCAGAGGGGTGGGGTTCATGTCGAGCAAATGCTCAGGCAGGGGAGACCAACTGAAGGGCTGAGCCTTCCTTCATGGCAAGTTTTGGGGACAATTGAAGAACTTAAAGTACTAAGAGAATGGACTTTGGACAACAGTCAGGTTTACGAGAAGCTGAATACTGGTAAAGGAATGTGAGTTGATAAGGAATGAGTCTTTGGGGGAAATCAAGAGGCCTTTAATTTTTTTCTGGCTTTACAAAAACCTAACCCACTTTGCCTCCATTGGCCTCAGTTTCCCCACCTGTACAGTGGGATTCATACTTCTGACTCCAGCAAAGGCACAGAGCATCTCAGAGGAAAGTGAGAGAACACAGGGAATGGATGGGTCACGGTGCAAAGACAAGACAAGGCTAAGTCCCTCATTCAGCCCAGAGAGGCCTGCTCCCTGCCTCACCCCACTAGGTCCCAAACCTCACACTGCCTTCTCTCAGATCCTGCCCCCGTCCTGCCTCGGAGAGTGTGGGGCAGGGCCATACCAGTGTGGACGGTCTTGTGGCTGGCGAGGTTGCCCTTGTAGCGGAAGGAGGCCTGGCAGCGGTCACACTTGTAGGGCTTGTCGCTGTGGGTCTGCAGCGTGTGCCTCTTGAGTGAGGCCTCCTCAGAGAAGCGGCAGTCACACTCATTGCAGAAGAAGGCCCCGTTCTCTGTTGGAGGGTAGCAGGGGGACGCAAAGTCAGCGCGAGGAAGGCAGGTGGGGCTCTAAGGCCTCTCTCCTTGGTAGCTATCCCTGGCGCCCCCCAGCCCGCCCACCCTCATGGGACCTGTGGGCATTTCTTTATCTCAGCCACAGAGGAGGGCAAGGACACAAACTGAATACTAAGGTACAAAGGGAAGCCCAAACCCACAGGTAGGCGTCTGACGTGCATCACTTTGAGAAAGGCTCAGCAGAGCTTTTCCTTTCCCCAAGAGCTCTGAGAATTGGCCTTTTTAAAGGATCACTTCAAAGTTTAAGTTCAGACACAAAAGCCCTCGGGCCAAGCGCCTTGACCTCTTGGAGCCTTTCTGTGTGTCTCTATCTTCAAAGGCAGGACAATAAATCTCTGTCCCGCCTACCTCATGGGAGGATATTATATTACACAAATTAAAATGTTAAACATTATAGGAATATATGATATAGTTCAAATTCAATCATACTTTGAGGTCCCCAAGGGAGGAATTAATGACGAATGCCCCATGCTCATTCTTGCACCTATCTGGATTACATGTCTCCCAAATGCTTCTGTGAGACTGAGAGACCAGTGATGATGGTTTAGCAGAAACAGAGGCCCAGAGAAAAGGAACCAGAGCACAGAGCAAAGGCAAACAACCAGGGGACAGGAGGGGACAGTCCCTGCTTTCCCAACTGTAAGTCCATGATCTTGTGTGCCAAACCTCTGAATGTAAGCAACAAATTTTTTTTTTCATTTAATATAACAATTTGAAAATGACATGTCATGGTGATTTAACTTAGATTAGGTATTACTGGGCTCTATTACTGTAGCCAGAGCTGGATGGAAAGTTAGAATTTTTTGCCTGGCAAAATCCAGTGATGCCAACCATCAACTATCTAGAAACTTGAATTTCATAATTCGGTTCAACTACATTAACTCAGCTAACATTTACTGAGTGTCTTATTCCACGCTAGGGACCTGCAGGGACTTCTGGAGGATCTAGGAATGGATAAGGTCAGATGGTCCTCTTCATACAATCTACAGCCTGGCAGGGAGAACTGCCATGAACACACATCAGTTGCAGCAATTTGGTGGAAAGGAGAGGGATAGAGAAAGCACTGGGAGTTACAGCAAGCCCCTCAAGCTGCCTTTGCTGGGATGAAGATTTCCCCATATTAACCCTAATACTTCATCCCTTGGTCACGCCCATTCCCCAAGAGTTTGTGAAATATAGGGTGACTGGCTGGTGACTTTAATTGCCAGTGGACTTCCAACAGGGACTCTTCCCCATCAGAAATGACAGTGTCAATAAAATGGAAACGTAAAACAAACAAAGCAGAAGGGCATTCTCTCTACCTGGCAAAGGGAGGGAGGGAAGAAGACTTACCACAGCTGGAATCCGAGTACTCAGACTGGGTCTCTCCCATCTCCTCCGGGAACGTGGGGCCAGCAGTGTGGAGGCACATCTCCGCGTGCTGCGGGGACTGAGAGCCGCAGGACACACACTTCGGCGGGTGCATGTAGAGTGGTGAGTGGCTCTCACTGCTGCTGCGGGGGGAGCCTGTCAGGGACCTGCCAGCAGGAGCAAAAAGGTGTCAGCATCGGGGACAGGGCCGCAGGGCCACCCCTCCTCCCTGGGCTTGTGCACTGAGACCTCAGAATTTCATTTTCTTTTGCTTTGTTTTGTTTTGTTTTTGAGACAGAGTCTCACTCTATCACCCTGGGTAGAGTACCATGGCGTCCTAGCTCACAGCAACCTCCAACTCTTGGGCTCAACAGATCCTTCTGTCTCAGCCTCTCAAGTAGCTGGGACTACCAGCACCCACTACAATGCCCAGCTAGTTCTTCGATTTTTAGCAGACACAGGGTCTCTCACTCTTGCTCAGGCTGGTCTTGAACTCCTGAGCTCAAGAGATCCTCCTGCCTCAGCCTCCCAGAGTGCTAGGATTATAGGCATGAGCCACTGTGCCCAGACTGTGACCTCAGAGTTATCTTCAAGCCTACTTTCAAAGAGTATCTGCAGAAAGATCACCAACCAGGGTCAAACCAAGCCCAAACTCTGCTCCTGGGCTCAGTTTCTTCTCCTTAATATTGCATCCCTTAACCCCCCTAATACATCAAGCCCACAGGAAGTACCTGTGAGATTTATGAAATGCTTTTCACCAGTGAAAAAAAATTATTTTTTTTTGTCATAAAAAAATACATAAGCCCAGGTGTGGTGGCTCATGCCTAGCACTTTTGAGAAGCTGAGGTGGCAGCGTCACTTGAGTCCAGAAATTTGAAACCAACCTAAGCAAAAGCCAGACGTAGTCACTACAGAGAATAGAAAAATTAGCCAAGCATGGTGGTATACACTTGTAGTCCCAGCTATAAGGAAAGCTGAGGCAGGAGGATCATTTGAGCCCAGGAGTATGAGGTTGCAATGAGCAATGATGACACCACTACACTTTAGGCTGGGTGACAGAGACCCTGTCTTAAAAAAGAAAGGAAGGAAGGAAGGAAGGAAGGAAGGAAGGAAGGAAGGAAGGAAGGAAGGAAGGAAGGAAGGAAGAAAGGAAGGGAGGGAAACACAAAATACACAGTATTTAATATACTTCCTTAGCTTAGGCTAATTCAATCAATAGGCACTTATTCCACACCTCTAACAGGCTCAGCAATTTGGGCAAGAAAAGGACACATCCTCTGTATCCATCAAAAGAAAAGACCTTGCAACCCTACCCAGGTACCCCGAGCCCAGACCCAGACTGTCCCTGAAATCACCTGTTAACAATGTTATTGAGCCGGCTGGCTTGTTGGATGGTAGAATCCTCCCCGACGGCACTGAGCTTGGTTGGGGTCTGGAGGTCAAGGTTCTCGGGCTCCAGGGGCGGCTGGCAGGCAGGTGGGGCAGTGTAGGCTCTTGGGGAAAGGCGGCCCAGCTCGGCCTGCTCAGGCCCTTCTGGCTTGGCATTCTGGTTGAGGCTGTTGAGCACAATGAACTTATATTTCTTCCAGTTGCAGGCTTTGGGGTCAGTGGGGCTCTTGGCGGGAGGGGAGCCAGAGGTCTGGAGGATACAGGCGTTCTTGCTGCTGCAGGACTCTGTGGGCGAATTGGGCTGGCAGTCGGACTTCTGGGGGCTCTGTGGACTAACCAGACCCTTCCGGTTCAGGGGCGCATTGGGGGACTCAAAATGCAAGGCAATTTCATCCTCTGAGGAAGGTCTCTCTTCTTCTTTGCTGGCCTTGTCACAGGGGAAGTATGGGGCATTTCGGGCTGAGGGAGCTGCAGGCTTAGGGCCTTCAGCTACACTGTAGTGCATGTCACTTCGTGCCTCCTCTGGGACTGTCTCCTTAGGCGAATAGATGTTACTGTGGCACATGCTGGGGGACACCTCCATGGCTGGCCGGCTATACTCCCCAGGGACTGGCCTGCCACTGTCGCAGGGGAGGGCCCGCTCCTTGGGAAAGGGGTTGGCCACAGGCATCCGGGCATCCCGCAGCTCCTCATCGGAGAAGAGGAAGCTGCTGACTGGGAGGTGGCTGTACATAGGATAAGAGGCCGGTGGTGTGGACAGGCCGCCGTACAGGCTGGGGGCAAAGGCTCTGCCCTCACAGCCAGGGGCGTTCCTCAGTGGCAGGTTGCTCTCCACCACCTCACGACCCCGATAGGCCATAATGTCTTGGGGCATCAGCATCCGGCTGTTCAGGAACTCTTCACGGGGAGGCTTGATGGCAGGAAGCATCTCTGCTTCACTGTGGGAGAAGAAAGAGAAAAGGCACCGGCCCCAGATCAGAACCGTTAAACAGATGAGCTTCCAGGGACACTGCTACATAACAGTGCTGTATAACAGTGTGCCTGAATTAGACAGAAATAGGGGATGTGGCTCTGGAATAGGGAAATACAATTAAAAGGCATTTATGCTAGAAGTCTAGCAATCTAGCTTATAGTTGGGGAAACTGAGGCCCAGAGAAGGGAAGTGAGTTAGCTGCACAATCTGCCTGATGAGACATGATCTTGTATGTTTAAGGCATGCACCTGTGCATGTGTGTGAATCTATAACTCTACTGATGTTGTAAAATTTTATAGCTAACAGAAAGCTTTCAAAGCCCTATCTCGTTTCACTCATGCAGAATTCTGCAGGGAAGGAAAGTTGGGTATTATCAACCCCATTTCATACACACAGAGAGGAAGAATTCACACAATGCCACACTTTTGGAAGGTCACAGACAAGTAATGCTCTAATTGAAGGACTTGCCCCATATCCTGACTGGAAGTTTATAATAAAGGACAGGCAGCAAACCCAAGGGCAAGAACCCTTGGCTTTAAAGCAGCCACACCTGGTTTACGATCCCAGCTGTGCCACTCATCAAGTTGTGACCTGGAGCAAGTTACCTCTCACTCTGATAGTTAGAAAGCTCCTTGTTTTGTGGGATTGAAATGAAACTTCTTTAACCATCACTCATTGATTCTGGCTCTGTTACCTATGATTATGTTGAGCTGGCCTATTTATTTGCCCACATAATGTCCCTCCAAGTATGCACTGCAGCTATAGCCCTTTGTCTCCTATGGGTGATAATGGTGGCAAGATCACCACTGCTGTCATTTGCAAGTATTTGTCACCATTACCATCCATAAGAGACAAAGAGCTTTCTAACTGTCCAAGGTAGACTCTGTGGTTCTGGGAACACTGAGCTTCTGGCTCCTGGTCATGTTAAAACACAGGCTAGAAAACTCTTCTGTTTAAGTAAAGATGCAATTACCCTAGCATGGCTACATCAATGTTTCTGAAGAAGTTAAGACCTGAGTCTCTGTTCCACTTAGCAAAGCTTTCACTTCTTCAGATCTCAGGTTCTTCTACTTTAAATGATGTTTGTATCTCGCCAGCCCTCAGGTAGGGGATTAGACCCAGTGAACTCAATTCAATTCATCCAATGTCCTCCCTAGTAGGAGCAGGGACATATAAAAGATGAGTAAGGCAACCCTGAGTAGCCCACAGTCTGGTGGGCAACTAAGGCACCTACGTAAATAGTCATAATAGAAATCTAAATATTAAATATTAAATAGCAAAAAAAAAAAAAATCTAAATAGCAAATATTAAAACAGGACAGCCTAAAGCAGGGAAAACATTTCAGAACACAAGGGAAGAGCTAAAGGAGGAAGAGTGGTAATCAGAAAAACCTGCATGGAGCAGCTGCCATCCCTTGCAGGATGAGTGGGGGGGGGGGGGGGAGCATATTAAGTGAATGACAAAAAGCAGTCATAATAATGCACAGAACACATCTGTACAGCAGCAAGGAGTTAAGTCTTCCTGGACTCCAAGAATTAAGAAGTGCAAAAGTGTGCAACAATAGTGGAAATATAGGTTGCAGCACATCACAGGGAACTATATTTGCTCAATGCATGAATTAGTAAGGGTTTCTGATTGGGGACTACCCTTGCTAAAGCTTCCACCCAGGTGGCATGACAGCTCACCTGGCCTTGATAAACTTCCGGCAAGTGTCTACAACATGCTCCATTTGCAGGTACATAGCTGTGGCCATCACAGCCATGATGTTGCCTTCCCGCAGGTTGAGTCGAGATGTGTACATAAAGTCCAGGAGGATGCAGAACCCCTCAGGGTTGATCTCAGGATCCAGATTAATCACATTAAGGTTGCACTTCAACTGGTCTGTAAAGATGCTGTAGAACAGGCCACTGTAAAACACACAAACATCCCGTTACAGCAGACACATAGAATCTGTGATTGATTACAGTCAGCACTGATGCTCAGCCCTCTGCTCTGGGCCTAGCTCCAGAACTTCCAGGGCAATTAATAATCACTGCCATTTATGGAGAGCTTACAAAATGCCTGAGAGTCTTTAAGCTTTTTATGTACATTATCCTATGTTCCTCACAACTTTGTAGGGTGGTACTATTATATCTCTACCTTTAAAAATGGGGAACTAAGGTTAGAGAGGTTAAAAGAGATTCTTCAAGCCACAGAGCATGTTTTCCTTTGATTCTTAACTGCGTGGATTACTAGAGTTAAATTTAACACCTATTTGCCACAACCATTCTTAGTCTATATCTTTGTGATAAGCATTTCGCTTCTTGTTCCATTGCATTATCCTTTTTAAAAAAATTCTATTGTACTTTTCAGAAGTAAGTTTGGTAGAAATGACAAATAAGTTTAAAATATGCTTCTATCTACACTCTACTGCTTTTCTCAAAGTCCATAGATATTAGAAGGTCACCCTAAGTACCACAGTATCTAGTAGAGGAAGCAACACTCAATTAGATAGCTGAATTCTGAGCTATTATCCTAATTCTCAACTCATCTCTGAGTGGATTAAGTAGCTATGCAACCTTGGGTGAGATACAAAGCTTCTCTGCACTTTGGTTTACTTATCTCCAAAGAAGGGGGGACAATAGTGTCTACATTAGAGTTGTGGCAAGAATGAAAACCTAAAGGGTACATAGCATGATGGCTGGCATACAGTATGCACTCACTAAACATTATCTGCTATTTTTATGTTGCTATAAAGCTCTGTCCTCTCCACTATTAAAAAACTGACCCTTACAGTAGATATGCGATAAGTTCTCTGTAGGGACAGAGATCCCTGATTCTACATCCCTTCACCTGCCTATGTCTTCCTTTTATCCTTTTATACCCTCCATAACTCACAAGTCTACTAGAAAGATCCAGGGAGATGATGTAATATAAAATTGCTTTGAAAACTGGAAATCCTTGACAAAGATATATTAGTTGGGTCACTGTCATAAATTCTTATATATACTCTGAACATCCATGGAAGTACAGTTGCAATATAAAACAAATATAGCATAAAAAAGCAAAATATTTCAGATTAACTTGCTTAAATTCCTTAAAGACAGTGGGGGTTAATCTGAAATCTTCCGCCATTTTTTCTACTGATTAACTGAAATTATTCTCCATGTTTACTCCAGACACATAATTTCTTCTCCCATTATGCCCAGAGAACAGAAACTCTTTCTTTTCTAAAGGTACATTCATTTGCTTCCTGGGAGCCTTCTCTGCCAGGCCATGTGCTAAGATCTGGAGTTGAAGTGGGGCATCATCCTAGACACAGCAAAAGGCCAAAGTGTCCCTCCCCTCCGGCGGCCGGCATCTTCCTTTCCCTTTCATTCATCCACCCTCCCCTTCCAGCATCCTTACCTGCAGGCCATGAGGACTGTCTTGTGGGCTCTAAATTGCTCTCGGCTCACCACAATGACAACATCAGTCAAGATGTCTCGACTCCGGAGGCGATTGAGGTTGAGAAGAACATCACTGGCATGGCGGGTGAACTGGATACAGCTGTCGGCTGGTGAGGCCATTTTGTCTTCACCTGAAAAAAAGAGGCCAAAATTCTGTTCATTTTCCAGACTCTGTTACCTGCTCACCTGTTTCCTAGCACCAGAGCAGGGGGCTCAGCCTGCGAAGGTATAGACCGCAAGTCAGGTCCCTTGTGTTTGATCTTGAAACAATTTATAACATAACTCTGAGCATTACTCTTCATGGCTATAAAATGGGGAGTGTAATCTTTATCCAAGTTGGGATAGAAGACCTTTTAGGGGAACAGGGAAGAGAATGACTATTTCCTTAGTGTTTTTTCCACATACCAAATACTCTGCCAAGCATTAAGAGGCAGTCAGTATGGTGCAATGGAGAGAAACCCTTCTTGGAAAGTTAACAGGCCAGCTTTCTCTTTTGCTAGCTGTGGGACTTGGAGCAGGTTGTTCACTGTTTCTGGGCTTTGGTTTCCTATAGTAACACCCATGTGGTTATAAAAATTAGAGACATGTGCCTCATCCTTAGTAAGTTCTCAAACTCACAGATGTTCTCATCAGTATCTCATTTCATTATCCCAGCCACCATCCATCTCTCTCCATTACTGGGCTTTACAGTAGTTTGATGTTGTACATTTGAGTCACATTGTTGGTGCACAGTAGGTGGCTAAGTTAGCATAAACTAAGAAATAAGCAAGAGGATAACTGACCATACAACAGTGTAAGACAGCCTCATGCAGAGGTGAAGAGGTGAGGGCTGGGACAGATACAGAGGAAATTTGTTGCCCTAGTCTCATCTAATAAGAACAGCAAACTTCACAGGAATACATCCATTCAAATAAAATAGTTTGTCCCCAATATTTTAAAGTATATAATTTGATTTACTTACCCAAGGCCTTGCCTCACAGTCCAAAATTTTACTTAAAACCTGCAAAGAAGAAAGAAAACATAAATTGATTTAATGAGTATAAGATTGTCCACTATAGTCTTATTTTAGGACATACTCATTTCGTTTTGCTTTGATAGTTGTGGCCTGCCAGTTGGTACAGTTTCACCACAAGCTAGTAAACATTTTCCAGCTCTGCTCTTACAGAAACAACAGGCACCCAAAGCACCACAGTAATAATGTTTTTACCCTGAGTACTAGGAACATAACTCATAACTGCATATATCAATTCCATATATATATATACATATGTATTTTATCAAGAAAAAAATTATAACATCTAAAGGCCACTTGAGTTTATGAAAAAAGAAAAAAATAAGAAAAGTAGTTATTTCAATATTAATGATAATGATTCTTCGAGGGGTCTAAAAACACTGGATGCTATTCAAAACCTTCTAAGATACTATCTTTCAAATCTTAGAATGATTCTACTAGGCTGACAGGGCCAATATCTTTGTCCCTATTTCACTAGCAATGAAACTGAGACTCAGGGGTTCAAGTGGCTTGCTCAAGACAAGCAGCTAGGCAGTATTTCCTGTCTGAAACACTTCAGACTGAATATGGTATCTGCAGAATACAACCTCAGATGGCATGTCTACACACTCCTTCAGAACCTTTACCCTCTTTTTCAAAGTTTCCTCTCCTTTCCCTACTGGGTCTAAGACCAGACAGAGTGCTACAGCTTCCAACTTTGTGCTTCTCTCTGCTGGTGAAAGACTTAACTGCCTGGGTAGGCTGAGAATTGGCCAGGGAGCATTAAACCTTAGAGATTTAATAAAATATGTACCCTCCAAATTGCTTTCTCTAAAACAAAATCATCAAAAGCACAGGTGTAAGACTCTCCCTTATGATAGACTGTGGACTATAAAATAAAATAACCTTTGAACTGTCTCCCCCCCCCCCCCCCTTTTTGAGTTATTTTCTGGGTAAAGGGGCATGAGGCCAGTGAGGTCATGTTGGGCCACATAGATGGTTGGTGGCCCGGCCCTAGGTCTTCTGGCTCAAATTCCTGTCCCCTTTCCAAATCAGCCTACGTGCTACAGAGCATGCAAGACAGCACCCCTGATGTGGGTGAATTTCATTTTTAAGTTCCTACCCCACACAAACACTTTGCCCCATTCCAGGCTGCTGAGTCTTACCAAATGAGCACTCTAAAATGAGAGGTTTCCTTGAGTCTGTAACCAAACACTCTGACATTTCTCTGTGGTCCCAAGTGCCAGTCACACAATCTCATCGGCTTCAAGGTTAGCATGTGCATGTGCATGTGAGTGAGTGGAGACTGGGGGTAAGGAAATGGGAAAGGAAGAGGACAGAAAAAGACAGAAGAACCTATCTCCCCTCTCCCCATCCCAACTCAAGATAGGGTAGGAGGGATTTACTAACTTAGCCCTAACCATGGTTCAATGATCGTCTTCTTTTTAAAAAGGCAGAAGACACATATGACCTTTATTTAAAAAATGTTCCCTCCTCTTCCCTCATGGAAGACATCCTCAAACACTCTGGAATACCTAGTAAACCAGCTTCGACTACCAGTTCACTTGTGGATTTCCAGTCACAGACTTTTGGAACCACAGGAAACCCAGATTTGCCATTTCACCATGACAAGTGGCAATGACTCACTCCAGATGGGAGTTGAAATAACTACCCAGAGTCTACTGTCAGCCAGTCCTTGGGCTTTTCACCTTAAGCCTCTGCCTGGCCAAAACAAATGCACATACACTGAGGCCCGTGTCCTTATTAAGTTAACTCTTTTGTGAGCTGTCTTAGGAAGTTCCACAACTATTGAGTATGTGGGTTTGTCCCCCTCCCCCACGCCATGCTGTAGGTATGGGAGTATTGGCAGTATTTGTTGTTATTGTTGTTTTTAACAGACCACTTAAGTCTTTTCTCACTCATTATTGTATCTTAACCTTATAGCTGTCCTGATTTATTAGGGAGAAAAATGAGCCTTGCCCAAGGTCTCAAAGCCAATTTCTAGCAAAGTTCTGAACAAACCCCATCTGCTAGATCCAGACAATACTACACCGAGGACTCATCCCACAAAACAATCACCAAGAGAGCAGCGCTGTCAGTGAGAAACTGACAACTGCATGGCCCCAGATCTGGACTCCTGGGTCCCAACGCCCACCTCATCACCGCACTGGCTGAGAAACCACCAAGAGAGAGAAAACACTGTTTTCTCCACCCCCACACCTATTCTCTCCTTTCCCGCTTTCCTTGTGAATATTCAATTAGGCTCCTTGAGAAGGCAGATTCTCTAAAGGAGCTACCATTGAAGAAGACAACAGAGGAAAGAAAGAAAGAGAAAAAGAAAGAAAGAAAGAAAGAAAGAAAGAAAGAAAGAAAGAAAGAAAGAAAGAAAGAAAGAAAGAAAGAAAGAAAGAAAGAAAGAAAGAAAGAAAGAAAGAAAGAAAGAAAGAAAGAAAGAAAAAGAAAAGAAAAGAAAAGAAAAGAAAAAGAAAGCAAAAGAAAGTAACAGAAAAGAGAGAAGCCAACAGGAGAGAGAGAAGGTTAAGAGCGAGAGAGCGCGAGCCAATGCGAAAAGACCCCATCTTTTTCCTCCCTCCCCCAGTGGGCTGGCACCAGGCAGCCCCGTTCTCTCACCCTCGAGCACAAATACGAGCCCTGCTCCAGGGCAAGCCTGCGCAGACTCGCCTACCCCGGGACACGGTACCTGGCTTCCAGAGACTGCCCACTTCGGGGCGATCGCAAGACACCGCTTCCCATTCACCTCGAAGCCCCCCGCAAAAGTTGCGGTGGGGGCGCCGTGGGATGACCGTGGTGGCCCTAAATTTACTTACATTCAAATAAAACTTTTCGGGCACCTAGGTAGCTAACATTGTGTTCGTGCCCCCCACCCCCTTCACGCTGTCAAAGCAGGGGACAGGGAGGGGAATGGCACAGCCCTCTCATTCCCGGAATGGAGTCGATCTCCGCTCTGCGGATTTCACAGAATACTCTCTGCCTATCGTCTGCTCCAACAAGAAGTAACTTTCCAGGAAGCTGCCCGGGCCCCGACTGCCGCCAGGATCGCTGCCCGCGAGGCGCTGGCCGCCGGGGATTCACCCGGGGCCGGGGGAGGGGAAAGGAGGGCTCGGCCCGGGAAGGCTTAGGGGAATACGGCGCACTTTCCCCTAAATCCCTCGTCTACGCCGGGTCCAGGACTCTCTTGGTTCACCTAATCCAACCCCAAGCACACAACAATCTTTAAACGGGGAAATGAGACAAGTTAGTAGCAGAGCTAGTCTAGAACCCAGGAGTTCGGTTTCCATCCCAGACTCATTTCCTGACTCCAAGTTGCCCAATTTCGGCGTTTGTTCACCTAATGCATCGTTCCGCTTTTTTCCTCTTTTTGTCCCCCACCCCACCCCCCACCAAATTTCTTTTTAGGAGATGGCTAGGCAAGATGTCAAAGTTAAAAGATGGGAGTCGATAGGGTTTAAAGTCTCCACCCTGCACTTCCCAGCCGAGTTGGAGGAAAACTAAACTGAAAGTCCCTTCCGCCTACGTTGGCAAAAACGGGAACTCAGCTCGACTTGGTTTCCGCCCAAAGTATTTAGATAGAATAGGAGCTGCCAGGCCAAACCTGGCCAGGTTTAGGGATTTCCGAAAACGATTTCCCCGAAACCGTAGAGGCACGATTAGGACCCGAGGCGGAGACCTCAGCGCCCGCCTTGGCATACTCCGAAATTGCCTCGCCATCCCGTGGCCTCCCTGGGAATTATAATCCCTAGGCGCCATGTCCAAATTAGTTTTAGTGGAGGACTGCAGAAGATGCTTTCATGGCACAGGGAACCAGGAAAGACTCGGCTTCAAAGGCCGCAGTCCTAAAACTAGCGGTGGCGTCACACTGCGCCGCCCATTCAGTCTGCGGCGGCGAAGGGGTCAGAGTCTGTCCGTAAAGACTTGGCCTCTTAGGTCTCAAAATCCTACTTTGAGGCTTGCTTATTCCTCTGCCCACTAGGATAAAGGTGAAATGGGAATCTGGGATTTATTTCTGGGATGGGAGTGAGAATCTTGGTAGTTAAAATTAAATAAATGGACTTATTGGAAATTAGGAGTCCAGTGGTTGGTTCCGGGACCTCAAACCTAAGCGTGTTTTTACCACAGCCTAACACTAGAGAGAGCCCTGCCTCAAAGCTTGAAACCCATAACCCATTTCTCGCCCCGCCCCTCCTTCCCATTGACCTAGTTTGGCCAGAGCTTCCCGATTTGGAGAATGCCCTTTGCCCTTCCCCCATCGTCTCTAGCCAGGCCAGCCGCTGGATTATTGGTAATCTAATAACTTCAATAACTCGCTGAAAAATCAAATGGTAAATTTGAAAGTGCAAAGCACTGGTTAGGGACAAGAATAAGGAATTTTAATAAGGCTGGAGCTGCCGCAGTGAAGCCCGCAGTAGTGCTCCCGCGGGAGGGTAACTGGTCCTAGCCAACCAGCTGCAGAGATCTAGCCACACTCGTCCAGCAGCTCGGGATGGGGCAATCTTCTGAATTGCTTTTGTTCTTGGGGGGAAACACTTTTTGCCTTTTGATTGGGGCGAAAGGAAGAGAAGGTTGTTAGGGGGGCGGCAACAGTAGAAAAAAAGCCAATTTGATAATGCGATGGCCTCAGCAGCCGCTTTGGGTAACCGAGGTGTTCGGGGACATTATGTCCTGACTTTCATTTCTATCACGTTTCCTGCCAACAGCGCTCTTGCAAGCCTGCAAGCTTCTAGGAAATGCAGTAAAACAGAGGGATGTATTTTATCTTCAAGATCTGAAGAGAAGCTGCCGAAGGGGCGCTCCCCATGCGCCCGGGAGACGAAGGGCCTGCAGACAATGCCAGCAAACTACGTTCCTAGGCAGAGCTCCCTCGGCCATCCTGGCTGAACTGGGCTCAGGCTTTGCAAAAAAGGCCGGCGGGGGAGGGGAGAAGCGTGATCTCTTCAAGCAAACAATGCCTTTAAAAATCCGATCTGGACAGAAGTCAGCCAAGGTTTTTATTCGCGTTAATGAAGATGGAAGGCACTAACTGTCCTTGGAAGGCGATGAGTCAAACTTGACCGCGCTTCAAACACGTTCCCAGATTCGTTTCCAGCCCGAACAGAGGCGCGTTTCTCCGCCGCGGCCTCGGACGGTTCCCGCAGTGGGAGAGACTGAACTCGATCCCAGCGGACAGGGCGGGGGAGACCGCGGCGTGTCCCGCCGAGGAGCGCTCGGGCCGCCGCCAGGGGCCGCCAGCGCGCGGACACGCGTTTGCCATCTTAAGTCGCGAGCTCTGGGAAAGAAAACTTCACTCACGCGCTGTTGTGGCACAAATGTTGCGAGAACTACGAACTGCCCGTCCATATGTCACCCCCGACACACACACACACACACACAGAGTTCCTCGCCAGGCCACTAAGCAAAGGGTAGAAGGAAAGGGACATCCAAAAGTGAGCCTCTGGTGCAGCCAGGCACACCTCTGAAAATCTCCTGTCTAGGCCATAACCACCTCCCTGGCACACACATACCACCACCCCCTCGGAGCTTTGGGACTGGCCCCCACTCCCAGCACCTCTGCAAGATTTTCATGTCTTTTACCGAAAATCTTAGGCCATACTTTCGAAACAAAATCCTCCAAGACTGCTGGGGAACCTTTACTAGTGTTCGCTGGCAACTAAGGTGACCCAAGAGGTTAAAATCATGGCTCTGGCTGCTGCTCCTCTTACTTCAAAGAAGGGTAGATAAACTCGCCTTTGAACTTAAGTCACTTAACTCAAATTCAGAAGCTTAAAATTTGATCCTTGTTAAGGTCACGTACTCACTACAAACATCCCCCCAGCCACCTTCACCAGGCTTGTTTCCTCAAGAGTTTTCAGTCCTAAAGCCCCTGAGCTCCTAGATGGTATCTGTCCATTACAGACTTCCCCTGGAAAGGCCACGGTGAGAGGGAGATGATATGTTCAAAGCAGGTTATTTTACGGTTTCTCTTAGTGGAGATAGAAGCCCATCCCTGGGTGATCATGGACGAGGCGAGCATCTGGGGCATTTCTAACTTTCATCTGCCTTCTCAAAACTTTGAAAGTCATATGCCATCGGCATTGATGGGTAGGTGTCTCCCTTTGGCAGCCCTAGCAGCTGGTCGGGACCCCAAAGGGAACAGTTGGCCCACCGCCCCAGGCGGAAAGCTCCATCATGCCCACCACTAGGTGGCGGACTCAGTCCGTCGGAGAATCACCAGGTGGCCAGAGCCTTCCAACCAGATTCCCGCATCCTCCACCTCCCCCCTCCCCCGGCTGGTAGGGTTGGGGGTGTGCTTGCCTTCAAAACCAAAGCTGGAAAACATTTGATTTAGTAGATGTAATTCCGTTATTTCCAATGCTCACGCCTCTAGCAACCACTACGTAGTATCTGGAGCGGCTTTCTTGTAACACAGGTTGATTCCCCCACCCTCACCCCCACCCCCAAAGCTGAATGTACTGGGAAGGAAAAAAAAAAAGTGCACTTGTCTTCAAAAGGCAGAATAGCACTCGATGGTATTAGAAGAGACTCTTGCCAAACACTGGCCAACCAGCAAAGAAAGTCGAGAATAAACTCCTGTTCCCCACGGAGAAAGGGGGACCCGGGTGCTAAAGGCTGCGTCCCACCCAGGCTAACTGTGCCTGGCAAAGCACAGGTGTGGGGAATCGGGTATGTGGGGAACTGTTTGCTGGTCTCGGACAGGGGAGACAGAAAGGGTTGGGAGGAGCCGTTCCTAGCTTCCTCTGGGACGAAGAGAAAGGGGCCAGCTCTGCCACTACACAGCACCCTCGCTCGGATCACCTCGGCTGCAGTCCCACTTGTTGCGCAGTGCTGGAAAACCGCACGCGCCATGCTGCTTTAACTCCCAGAGGGCTACAGCCCAGCCTGCCATATCTCCACGCCTTCCACAAACCTCTGCCCCCAGCCCCACCACACACCCACATACACTACTGCCGCCGGCGGCAAAACTACAGTACTTCCAGCCACGATAGTTTATACACCAAAACATTCCTCCTTTTCTCAATGTCAGAGGAGGAGCAGAATTCAGATTCCCTAAGAAGTGAAGTCCAGGAGGGGAAGGCAGACTATCTCTACCTACAGAACTTTTCTACTTACAGCCAATCAGGCACACTCCCCAACCCAAATTACTGGAACTATGTTGCCTATTCTGACACCATCCTAGGAGGAAAGCAACTTTTTCTTCTCTATTTGAGAGGGTCAATTACAAAGTCCCTTTTAAAAAGGTTTTATCACTCCTAATTTTTTTAATGGGGGAGGCTCATAAAATCATTTCACAGTATTTTTCAAATATTTTACTTTTGCCAATAGTTTCACCCACCAGAGGGTGGCGCTGCCGCCCTACCTCCTCTGAATATTTGAAGTTTTTCTCAACAAAGTGGGTTGTGAGTGTAGCTACCCGGCAGTGGAAGAGAGGGAAGGAAGGGTTTTGACATCTAGCCATGGCTACCATTTACTCAACCAATAACTGGAACTCTTCAAGCCCTCAGCAAAACGGCAGTTTAAGAATCTAGAGTCCCAGTCCTATCTACTAAACCCAGAATAAATCGGACATCCTTTTCAAGAAAGCATTGGGGTAAAAACGTTCAAAACAGAACAGAGGAGGAAAAGAACAGTTGGAAAATTCCCACTTTCCCTGAGTGTGTCCTCCTAAAAGTTGCTTAGTTTTTATGGACAGCATTGTTAGCTTTATTGTCACTATCAATAGACCCTTAAAATTAGCCAATACTTGGGTACTCCGTATTGGAAAATCTTCCAAATAGGATACTGGAAACTTCTATTTATAAACTTGAGGGTGGGGGGTATTTTTCCCATCTACAGGTTTCTATTCTATGAAGACTCAACTGCAGTCATTATAGCAAAGGAATGCTCTTCTCCTGGTATTTCTCTCCATTTCCTCCTCCCCCAGAAACAAATATCTTTTCTTCTTTAAGAAAAAAAAAAAAAGCATACATTTTTAAGCAAGAATGTGATTTCACCTCTCTCCTTTGAGCTCATGTTTGCTACCTCCAGGAATAGCGTGTGGACTAGAGCCAGATGAACTTCAATTTGGGCTGCAGATTTACGAGGTTCTGTTCCATTGCCAAAGGTTCTTGGTAGTAAATAGTGAGCAAAATAGATACCTGTCTCCTGATAGATTTTGCCGGGCCTCCTCTTATTTTTTTAAGTTATTTATTAAAACCACACACACCTTGCAAAGAAAAAGGGAAACTGGCAGTCTCTGTAGAGGAAGCCGGTGGCATCGCTCAGAGCCACAAACTGTATTTCTAAACAGCCCTTTCCCTGGTTCCCTCTCTCCTGCCCCACTATTTTTCTTTTTTTTTTTTTTTTTTTTTCTGGACTGTAAAAACGCAAGTACTGACACTTCACTTACAGAAGAAAAAAAGTAAAAGTAAAGCGTTACAATAAGATTTTCCTCCTGGAAACTATAAACATTTTTTTTTTTTTTAAGTCCATAAAAGATTAAACCAGTGGGGGTGGAGGGAGCAGTGAATGGTTCTGAGATGGTCAGGGACCTATCACAACTTAGAACTTTCTCGGCACCTGATTTGGGGTCATTTCTCCTGCTCAAGAGTCAGGACATCCACCATCCCCATCTCCAATCTCTAACAATTGCGGGGAGCGGGACGTACACATAAGGTCTGTTTTCTTTTTTTTTTTTTTTTTTAATCAGTACAGTTGTGTTCCTGCTCTCCATGGGGGAGCTTTAAAACTCATAATTGAAACACTACTTCCATTTTTCGCCAGGGTTCCTATAACATGGCATCATAAAGACAACGCAACCCACAGTTCTCAAGACATTTACCACGGTCAGTACATCCTGCAGCCGGGTGGTCCCTAGCTTCTGCAGCCCGCGCGCGCTGCTTCTTTTTGAGCCTTCGGCTCCCTACCAGCTCCCGCCCCGGGCCGCCGCCGCCGCCGCCTTCCCCCATTCCTATTCCCTCGAGGAGAGCCACAGGTTGCAAATCCAACCAACCTCGCGGTCTATTTTTGCAAAATCACTCACAAGGATCTCCCTTTCGCGCCCGCGCCCGATCCTCCCGCGCGAGGTCCCCCAGCCATAGCCACAAAGTGCCCTTCTCTCCTCCCGGGTATGTAAGGGACGCGGGCTGGGGCTCTGTTTGTTTTTCCCCTCGCCCAGCGTAAGGACCTCGGGAATCTCAAGCCTGGCGTCCACTACGGTCAAGTCCGCAGTTTCCTTTTTACAGAGCTTGCACCATGTGAAAAATAAAATAAAATTTAGGAAAGGGAGGTAACAGCCATTGGGAGCCAACACAGAGTCACGCAGCGCCCAAAATACAAACACCTCGGCCGCCAGAAATCCTGCCACCTTCTCTCTCTCCTAGGCTGTCCTGTCAAGGTTTCACGCACGCTGAAAGGCACCGCAGGTGCAAATGCGCACCCCTTTCCCACCCACCCCCCAAATCCCTGTCCCGCCATCAGCCTCTCTCCTCGCCATGGGCAGAAAGAGCGCGCAGGGCTTCCGACTCCCTCGACTACAACCAAGAAAGAATAATTTTAAAAGTATTCAACATCCCCGCCCCCATGCAAGCTAACCCTCTCCTAAATACAGGGGAAGAGGACACCAAAACACTCGTCTCTCGTTAAGAAGATGAGGGTTCTGAAAGGAAACAGTAGACACGATACTTCATCTCATCTGGTTTTATGACCCAAAAAATTAAAAAAAAAAAAAAAAAGGAGGAGTTCGCTTGGATTTTTCCTCCCAAATCTCGGCTCGGCTAGCAGGCAGGGAATCTAAAAGACCCAGGCCGGGTGGAAGGGAGCCAGCGCGGCGAGCGAGCGGGCAGCCTCTCTCCTCGCCTCCCGGAGTTACCCAGAAGGGCAAGAGAAGGGAAGAACGAAGAGGCTAGGAAAAAGAGGAGGGAGAGAAGCAGAGGCAGGAGCAAGGAAAGCAGTTTGCAAGCAAGAAAAGAGAGGAAAAACATAGCCGCACGAATCCAGAGAGATCACAAGCCGTACGCAAGCAGCAGCAGAAAGAGCGAGAGCGCGAGCGCGCGTCCTCTCCGCCGTCTGGGGCCAGACAGCCCCCAGACTTGCCCGGATCACCCCCCAAACACTGTCTCGTCCTCTTTGCTCCGGCCGCCCCCTAACTCCCCTCCTTCCTCTCCTCCACCTCCTTTTCAAAAACCAAAACAACGCAAGGGAGGGTGGCAAAGCCTCCCCAAACCGGCCGATTCACTCAAAGACAACAAAAATAATAATAATAAATATATAAAAATCTATATCCTAGAGTGGGAGAGACATGGGACTAATCTTCGGCATTTATTTTAACACCTGACAGCTAGAATAAATAAATATATACATTTATATTAATAGATACACATAGAAAACTTGGAGCCAAAGCATTTGGCAAGAGCGGAAAAAAAAAGAATTAAAAGGTAAAATAATGATCATGAGCAGCGGCGGCGGCAGCGGCACCAGCGGCAACAGCGGCGGCGGCGGCGGCGGCAGCAGCAGCAGCAGCGGCGGCAGCAACAGCAATAATCACCTGGTGTCCGGCCTTTCCTAGAAACTTCTTGCATCACCACTTCTAAGAACCCCAGTTCTAAGAATCAACAGAGCTCAATTCTCGGAATTTGAGCTGCGGGCTTTACCATTGCTACATGGCAGGGGAGGACTTGGTGTCAGCTCTCTGAGATTTTTACCTCTTCTACACCATAAAAAGACCTCAAAGCCACAATATTTTTTCACTATCCAACATATTTCGAGGTTCTCACAGTCTGGGAGTCTTAGATTTCGAGATTCTTTTCCTGCGTTTGAGGGCCCAGAAAGAGGCCCTCCCTCCCCGGGCCTGTGATCGTGGTACGGCCTGCTCCGCCACAGTCACGTGGGCGCCCCTTCTGTGACGTCGGCGTCTTTGCTGTAGCAGAGCTCGGCCTCTGGAATTCTGAGAACTAATTTGCTATTCCGTGACATAAGAGGGGGAGTGCGCTTTGCTTTCCCTGGGTCTGGGGCTCATTCCTCCTCTCTTACCCATAAACTCAGCTCCTCGAGCGAAATACACAAAAGGGAGCAAGAGGTTTGAACCATTGGGGAAAAAATCTGTTATATATAGTAGGTTTAGAGAGGCGAGTAAGAGAGAAAAAAAAAAATAAACACCACAGCTTTTTCCAGCTAGAATATTAGGCACCACGAGAAAAATATTTGCCAAGCCGTTTTCGGTGGGTTCCTTTGCTTTTATTTTTATTTGGGACGGGGTTTTTTGGTTTTGTTTAGTCTTGGGGTTTGATTCTTTTTGGCGTGGTGACTTGGGATTTGGGGTTGCTGTATTTTGTTGATTTTCGGATTTTTTGCTTCTGATGTTTGCCTTTTGCAAGTTTGTTGTGTTACGTAAATCCGGCATCGGTTGGACTTTGTGTGTGTGTTTTCTTTCCCTATTTTTCTCAAGAGTTTTAAAGAAGATGTATTATTTCAATACTAGTACTGTTGAATGAAGCTTGAATTTTTGTTGTATGTAACAATCCTAACCCTCACTTTTTTTTCTTTTGGTGCAATTTTGTTTTTCCCCTTGGACTTTTACTGAAGTGAGTTTCTCCTACACTTGGGAGAAATGTTCAAAGGATTTGTTTTGGTTTGTTTTGTTTCTTTCCAGGACAGCAAGTGGTGGGTTTACTCTTTCTGTTATTGTTGACTCTTAGGAAATTTCTTGTTGCAAGAAATGTGTGTGCGCGCGCTTGGGTGTGTGTACGTGTGCGTGCTACAAAATCCTGTGAGCCAAATACATGTTTGTGTTTTGCTTCTTCTTAAGGTCTGATTTTTTTTTTTCCAGGCTTATTTCAAGGTCGTAAGAAAAAAAAAAAAAAATTTTCAGTTTGTGTTTAATAGATCAGCCGGAGAGAATGCTAAAGGCCTGCCGTGCCAGTATCACAGATACTGTGTATTTAGAACAGACTGTGCTACAACTATGCTGCACGCAGCACAGTCCTCTTAGCTTTCAAGCTGAGTTGGGGAGGGGGGAGGAAAAGAGGGAAATCTTTCTCTATTTCTTTCTCTCTTTTTAAAGGCAAATGCAATGCAGAATCATTTCATTGTGGGCCCTAGTTTGTTCAGAACTGCCAGTTTCCCTATTAAAATGTTGGTTGGGGTTTTTTCCTCTCCTACTCATCCCTGAATGAAGGAGACTCTTGTTTCTTTTATGTCTCTCTCTTAAAGGAAGGGTGTGAGGGGAAAATAATATTTCGGATTCCTCAAGAATTAACCCAAAATGTTTGGACCAGAAGCAGCTTTCAAAGGTCAGGCTGTTCTGAGCCTTGGCTAGAGAGTCCTTCAAGTGACTCACTAAATTACAGATGAATGCTTAAAGATTCCGCAAAATCTCTTCACATATTAATTTCTAGTAAAGATATCTCCCAAAATAATCTGCCTCTCTAAACCCCAAATGTGAGTTTATATTGGAGAAGTGAACAGGACTATGAAAGATTGTTGGCTGTTTGCTGGATATGTAGATCTCTTTTACTGACGGTCCCGTAAGAAGTTTCATTTATTACTGAAGATGCTATTGTCCACGTACCCCACCCCACCCCCACACACCCTTTTAAAGGCTGTGTTGTAAGTTTTAGAACCAGGGAAGGTGCATAGGGATTCATTATTTTCCACAAGGGCTAGAGCTTAGGAAATCTGCCGAAGTGTCTGTCCCTGTGAAATCTGAATATTTTAATACTTATTGACAGATGGATTACTGCAGCCGCTTCAGAAAAGCCTGTCTTGTGAAGAATTTTTGAAAAATATACATAGGCCTAATCCTGTCACTGTTGTTGAACCTTTTACCCCCAAAGACCCATTACCTTGTCAAGTTCGAATTTATTCTTCCAGAAAGCAGACAATTTACTTTTTTATAAGTCCTATTTCCCCCTTATTTTAAGAGTTTTAATTTAATCCCATCGGATCCAAAATGACACCCTGACTTTGCTGAAGTGATTTTTGTGTGTGTGTATTTGTTTGTGTGATTTTTGTTCTTTTATGAGCAATTAGCGCCTTAGGGTTTCTTAGATATAGGTATATGGTTTGGAATGTGAATTTTATGACTTTTCCCTGCTATTGGTCCTATGATAGAATGACCTTGATAATTTTGGTCACTATTTTTGGTCAAAGCTGCCATCCTGCCTAATACACTCCCCCCACTCTTACCCAATCTTAAATGCACAGCTTGTCCCTCCTGAGTCCCCTTTGCTACTCCACTCTTAGCCCCATGGGGGCGCTGCAGAGCAAAGGGAAATGTGCTCCCTCAGTCAGTTGAAACAGCCAGAGTGGGGGCTGGGAAGGAATTTACCATTCTCATACCCCAGCCCCCTTTAATTCTCCGCACGGAGCGAGGGAACCCACCAGGACTGCTTTATAGATAATTAACTCCATCATCAGGGACTTCAAACCTTCTCAGCGCATTATTTCTGGGACCAAGTGCCAGAGTCCCACATTTCTACTTCTTTTTGCAAAATCACTGTGTTTATATCAAAAGAAATTGACCAGGATAGAAGGAGCCCCATTAGAAGGAGGATTATTGATGGAGGATTATTGAAAATACTCTAAAGATAGACACTTAATTTTAGGTGAGTCTCTTTTTCTCTCAACTGAATAAATGGTGACGAAAATTGTGCACCCACCTTTTAATCTCTTTTCAGTTCTTAGGAAAGTAACTTTATCAAATTCTGTAACAATTACATTTCTTCCAGAATGTCCTTCTTTTTCTCATTCTTGATCTCCCCCCCTCCCCCCTTTAGTATCCAGGTGGAATCATTACATGGGCCTCCTTCACTCCAGCATCTCTCTGTTATGGTATTAAAGAAAAGGCTGGCTTGAATATATTCAAATTATTTTAAATCATCCTTAAGAAGCTCTAAAGAGTGGTTCTTATGAATGAATGCTGCAGACTTGGGACTACTGTGTAGGAACTGGTCCCATAATTTTATGGTTACTGGTTGTAAATTCTCAAAATAGATGACTAGGCCAGCCTCTATGCCCTGTGGACTAGGCATAGGAATAGGTCCCTGACCACAGTCACTGAGTAAATAGAAGCTATCCTGTCCTCTTTCTAAGGGGACTCGAAACAGGAAGTTAGTTTCACTTGTCAGGAATCTCTGATACTTTAGTAGTTCTTTGAAGTATCACATCACAGGATTAGAGATTGTAGAAATAAAGGAATTTTGCGGAATAATCATTCAACTAACTCCTCCAGGGTTTCTTCTTTCAAAAGGACAGCCCAGAAATACAACTGAAAATGGGTATGCATGGTTGGATGGTCCTATGTCATTTTAGAGGATGAGGGTGACCTGACAACTTGGTTTTGGAAGTGGGTATTTTCTTTTCGTGCAGAATTGAGGAAGGCGAGGCTGCTTTGGACTCTGTGAAGGCTGTAAATGGGTTCTCAGAAATAATTCTGAGTCACTATAAGGATCAGAGTTTTGGTGGTCACTGGGTTTGTTTATGCTTGTCACCTATGCTGCTGTACTGAGCACTACTTTTAATGGGCATGGGAGATGTTATCTAACTTGTTGAAAGTTGCCTGTTTGTTTTATTTCAAATCCTTCATTTAGAAATATGGTAAACAAGCTCCCTATAATATCCTTGGAGAAAGGAAGGAGTTTCTTGATATGTTTTGACAAAATTGAGTAGAAAGTTTTGAGACATTAAAAAAAAAAAGATGATTTCTAGCCACCACCTTCTAAAAAAGAAGTATCATCGTTTTGATCCATATGCTGCCTTTTTAGACTTTATTATTTTGAGATTTTTTTTCCCCCCTTGGAAAAACTTTTCTGCCTGGCTCAGATTTTTCCCCCCAAACCCTGATTTTCCACACTTTTCTCACTTAAAATGGCAATAAATATCAGGAGCTTAAAATAGAGAAGTGAGGGGGGTGGGGTTCACAATCGTTTATTTATTGCATTCAATCACTGTTTTGAATAGCAGGGTTTTCACTTCCTATAAAACCTTACAATGAGGGAAAGCAGCAGCTGGGCTCTGAGAGGGATGAGGGGAGGAAAGCTCTTGAGTGTTTGTAAACTCGGGTGGCTGGCCCACCCGCCTGCCAGGCTGCTGGCTGCCGTACTTAGCTGTCTCTACTACCTAAGGGTAGAAGTGGAAAGACTTGATTTGCGTGTTGTGCCTGCATTTTTTTCTTTCTTCTCCACACCGCCCTCTGTACACCTGACCACTCAGAAGCCTATCTGAAGCTGGCTTGATGGCAGGGAGAGCTGGAGAGCGGAAGAATGTGCGGAGGGAGGGAGGACTTGGTACTTTTCCATTCACATCTCCACAGTGGCTTTTCTTGTTTATTTCAACCTCCACCCGCAGAACCCTTTCAGCTGCCTGAAATTCGAGTCATTAAACTGTTCCCTGAGGTCAGACTACAGACACTCCGTGCAGGTTTCCTACGCATCCGTGTCTATGTAACCTGTGTACATACAGGGACACACACACAAAAATGTAACTCTGTGGGGGCACAGCGTAGGGAGGAGAAAACTGAGTTTGTTGCCAAAAAAACCTTGGTTTCTAATTACAGATCTGCCTGGAATGCCTTATGGGACACTGAGCAAAGCTACTTGTGAGGACTCCGGTCCCTCAACAACGTGTAAAGGATAACCTCGAGGATGTGCAGGCTGCCTGTCTGCTCCAAGTTCTATACCTTTACATCTAAATACATATTTACTTAACTTTTCCGTGGGGGAGATGGAAAGGAGCTGTATCTATGTGTGCCTGAGCTGAGGGAAGGGGTTAAAATGTAAACTTCTAGGTAAAGAAGGCTGTCTCAGAATCATCACATCTATCAATTTTTAACCAGTTGTAGACCAAAGTCTAGGATTCTGCTGTGTGGGTCCAAAAAGCAATTGAAGATTTGAAATGTTAAGAGTTGTAGGAGACAGGTTCTAAGACCTTGTACTTTAGCTCTCCTGCATTTATAATCAGACTAGACAGTTCCTGAGTGTCTTTCCTGCCCTATAGTTTTGTTTTTTTTCCTTCTATTTGTTTTTGGAAACAGTCCCGGTCAATGGTAGGGAGGAGATGACATTTGTACACTGGGTAATTTTTAAGCTATTGGGATGTATGTAGATGTGAGAACTATGTCATAACATTCACAAACGCATGCGCGTGTGCACACACACGAGAAAGATAAGAAAAACTTAAGAAATTCCTGGTAATAAGCTTAGAGGCAACACAGCCGTCACTGCATTAAAGATAATTATTTCAAGTCAGAGGAAACAACAAATGAGGAGTTTGCCCTTGCCAAAAAAAAAAAAAAAGAGAGAGAGAGAGACAGAGAGAGAAAGCAAGAAAGAAAAAGGCTTGATCTATCAGAAAAAACTTGAAAGCAATAAAAGATTGTTTCCAACAGTGTTTCTTGTACTTTCTTGATCTGCAATCTTTAGGAAAGATCTAGAGTTTCTGTGGCTTGGTTGTATGACTGGTATTTATCAGCAGTAACCTCCTTGCCACCTATCACCCAACTGCTTTAGACTTTCTGGAATATTGGGCCTATGTACAAAGGTGGGTGGAGCCAATTACATTTTCTCAATGTAAAACTATTGAAAGTTATGCCAAAACTGGGAGGGTCCCCAGCCATTGTTTAATCTAATACTACCAACTTTATATCAATGAAAATTGAAACCCATTTGTGACATACACTGCATTGCTTACAGAGCTGGATCCAGAATTTTGATGCCCTAGATCTAAATCTACTATGCTTTTTTATGGCTTATGAAGGAAAGAGGGTATTCGCCCTGCCTTGAACGTAGACTTTTGACATTGTCTCTACTGAGGTTATTCCTCAATCTCAGCACTACCCTCAGAAAACCACCATGTACAAAGTTTGGCATGTGGATTCTGGCATAGGACCACAGTCTCCTATAATACCATGATTTAATATTATTAACAAATCTATAATTGTTTTACTGCTCATACAATTATATCGTGATTGTGTGTATATAGGTGTTAAAAATGTAGTATTTAGAATACGTGTGGCCTAGAAGTAATGACAAGGAGCAAGCTCACCCAATGCCCATTTCTCAGTAACAGGAACCAAAGCTCCTAGGAGAAATGGTTGAGACTAGGACTGGGGCAACAAATATACAAAATAAGAATGAAACATCTTGTAGTCCCATAAAGTAACAAATGGTTGGAAAAACAGAACGGAAACTACATTGATGGGGCATATTTCAGAAAGACACAGGAGCTACTTGAAGACGCCCTTTAGCCAAAACTGAAACAGTTTAAGCCATAGAATCATGTTTTGCATTATAACCCAAAGTATAAAATAAATGTTAATGAGTCTGCACTGCCATAAATAGCTCAGCAAGTTAACAAATGGGAGAGAAGAGACAAATATCCCCTGTGAAGAATTCCAAATAATTTATATAGACATGCTGCTCTCAAAGAAGGTGGAGCATAAATTTCTATTCTAGTGGGCTGTACCTAGTAACTCCCATCTGCAGAGTACAGTATGGAAATGAGGTAAAGGGGAATAATTTAACATAGAAAAACCCAGCAAACACTCTCTCAGCCAGGTTATCAGGTCAACATCAACAACGATCATTCATGTGAAGATTGTGTACTCTTAATATGATGTGATGAAAATGTTTCTCTATCTCTGTAGTCTTAACTCACACAACCATAGTCTAATCATAAGAAAAACATGAGACAAATCCCAGTAGGGGGGCATTCTACAAAAAACCCCCAGTAATTTCAAAACCATCAGGCTCATCAAAAACAAAGAAAGTTGGGTGAAGGGCTTAACTACAACTTGGACTTTACCTTGGAAGTAAGAACAATGTAACCTAAAAATTTGTACCCTCATATTAAGATAAAATAAACAAGTAAAGGTTGAGAAACTATCCCAGCCAAGGGCAGATTAAAGAATCATGACAATGTGATTCCTTAATGGATTCATCCAGATTCCTGGATGGAATCATAATTCAGAAAAAGATATAAGGTAAACCTAAACAAATCTTAATCAGTGATGGACTTTAGTTAATAACAAACGTTTCATTGTTACAAATGTATGGTGTTAATAATAGGAGAAACTAGATATAAGGTTATTCTTTATCCTCTCAAATTTTTAGTTAATCTAGAACTCTTCTTAAAAATAAAGTCTATTACCTGGAAAAAGTGGGGGGGGGTTTGGATATTTTGTTTGTGTGTGTGTGTGTGGGTGTGTGTGTGGTGTGTGTATAGGGGAGGGTATATCACTTTTTTTTTTTTCCAAGACCAGAGATCTCCAAAAAATAATCAAGGTTTCTTTTGAAATCTGAGAGGTTCTGCTTCCCATGTAATCATTTTTCTAGAATAGAGTCAGGAAAATGAGGTCACTTCATTTATTCTTTTGGTTTACTAAATTGAAAGCAATTTAGTACAATTCTCTATGCCATCACCTGTATAAAGAACCCTCAGGAGAACACTTAGAAAGGCACCAAGGGCAAATGTCATCATAGGGGTAGATGTTTCACTTCCTTATGGAAACCTTCCAAGGAAACAAGGCCTTCAAAGATCTTGCCATCAGTTCATAGGAAACATATAAGACTTGAGGATTCATTGCTAAAGTTGAAAGATCCCCAAGAGATTCCTGAAGTGTCTGTTCACTGCACAACTATAGGAGAGCTATGGATCTCATTAGAGTTGTAACTCAGGGTGTCTAAAGAAAAACTGGGGACCAGGCCCCATCACTCTATGAGTTTGTCTTCCTTATGTGAGTACAATACCACACCCTAACTTCTAAAAGTCTCTACCCTCATCTTTCAACCTAACCAGTTCTATAGTTGATAGAGTTCTAGAGAGGGAAATGATTTGCAAAGACCACCTGGAAAATTAGTGATAGGGTCCATTCCTATCAACCAGTTCACCCCGAATCATTTATTTTAATGCCATATTCATTTAGGTAAACTGAGGATTGCTGTTAGACTGATGCACATTTCAAAAAATTACTTTATTAATTTCCAACCAATGTCCGTGATCAGTGACTTCTAGTTCTAATACTACACTTGAGTTTTAAGTGTCTCTTCCCTTTTCCCCTTACCTTTTCCTGCTTCTGTCCACCTCAGTGCCAAGTGGTTGTAAGATCTTTGAGCCAATACTTATAGTCACTATGGAAGCTGACATTTGAATAATTTTTGGTGAAAAGCAATGAGATTGCATCCTACTATGTCTATTAGCATGATGCTTTCAGAGATCTATTTAGTCACATGTATACAGAATCATTAGTATAGTCATATCCTTTGACCCAGTAATTCCACTTCTAGGAATCTATCCTCAAGGCATAATTCAACATGCAGGGGGGAAAAAAAAAAATCTTTGAATGAATATATGCATCTTAGCATTACAGCTAACAAAAAATGTCAGCAACCTACATATTCCATCATGACTGGATGAGGCAAAAGAGAATGAAAAGAAGAGAATGGCTATGTAAATTACAATATATGTAATTCAAAAAAATTCAAATTGAAAAATATTGATGGTATCATGTAAAAGGAAAAGAGGTCAGAAAGTATATACACATATATGCATATTATATATGTGTATATGATAGATCTATATATTATATTCACAACATTTTAAAAAATATCCTTCATACAAAATAGATTGGATATAACGAAAGAGTGCACAGGGCACTGCCTGTGGCTCAGGGGGTAGGGTGCTGGCCCCATATACTGAGGGTGGCGGGTTCAAATCCTGCCCCAGCCAAACTGCAACTAAAAAATAGCCAGGCATTGTGGTAGGCGCCTGTAGTCCCAGCTACTCAGAAGGCTGAGGCAAGAGAATTGTCTAAGCCCAGGAGATGGAGGTTGCTGTGAGCTGTGTGACGCCACAGCACTCTACCAAGGGCAACAAAGTGAGACTCTGTCTCTACAAAAAAAAAAAAAGAAGAAAGAAAAAATGCACAATTTACAAATACATTTACACTGGCTATCTTACAGTAGTTAATGAATGCTTTTTTCTCCCTTATTCTTTTACCTTCCATAATGTTTAATATCTACCTATTGTCTATCTATCTCACAAGCATACACTCAAGACACAAAAAGTTCTAGATGAAGTCTTTTAGATGCAAACAATTAGTCCCTTGATTCAGTTTTAAAATTTAACTTAAAGTTGGAGACACCTACAACTTTAGCAAAAGTGAAAAGTGTCCACAAACTCTTGGAAGACACTTTTCATTCTAGGAGACATTTGTCTCCACCCCAAGAAAATATTACCCTTTCTGGGCACATTGACCATAATGACGTGAAATAAATTCTATAGGTTTTTAATCTATTTCCTGCCCCCTTGATCTTAGTGTGATTATCTTGTTTGTTGGCGTTTCATGGCATTTGCAAATGTCAAAGGGTTTCCTGGTTTCTACAAAAAACCCCCAATGAAATGAGATTCATTGGACTGGTGCTATGGCCCTAGGCTCCTGCTTAGCTCTCATTAGCTCTTAGCTCTCACTATCTCTGCGAGGCTACTCAAAAGCTTTCCTGGTAAACAGACTTTTCTGAAGATCTTTTTGAGGCTACAAGTGATTTGTTTTTGATTTTTATAACACATTTGGCTAGTGAATGCTAAGGGAAAATTTTTAAATAAACTTTCTCAATTTTTTAAAATCAAAGAACTACAAAGCTGTGATTATTTTGGGTCACTGATCTCAAAGAAGGGCCTGGGGATTGGTGTCAGAATGTAGATACTGAGAGTAAGTAACTTACTCGCCCTTAAACCACTGATGTGATTTCTCATGCTCATTCTATTCAATCACACATTCACTCATTCAAACAGCACATAGTTTATTGACTGTCTTTTGTGGAATAGACACTCTGATAGATGCCACTAAAATAAATATGAATAAAATGTCGGACCCTGACCCCTGCGGGCACACAGACAACTGAGGAAACAAAACACCAAAAAGATTGTGAAACTTGTTTTAGGTTACCTGAGTCAGAATTGACACCCAAATGTCCTGATTCTGCACCCAATAAATCTTTCAGGCTTCTTCTCAGAGGCTGTTCCCCGACCCTGCTCATATATAATTGTGAGGCATTGACTTCTTCCCTAGGCAGGTCCAACCTCTTTGATTTTTATCCAGTATTAATTAGAATAGAGTATATAACCCAGCCACCTCAATGTGCCTTCCATAACATCCAATATTCAGTATGGAGAGATCTACTAGAGTCTGGGACACAACAACCACTTGAGCTTTCTCTACCACCACCATCACCATGTTGTCTCAGCCTACAGGCCAGAGCTTTGCAGCTGAGAATGTCCAATTCCCTAGTGAAATGAGATTCATTGGACTGGTGCTATGGCCCTAGGCTCCTGCTTAGCTCTCATTAGCCCTTTTTTGGAGAGTCAAAACCCTGATTTCTAACTCTTCTAATGTGTAGTACCTGTTGCGCTCTACCATAAACAAGTTATCCAGCATCATGCTACTCCAAAGCACACAACCTCAGGTAATATACACAGACTGGCCTCCAGAACCCACCACTATCCAGAGCAGGCATGGGATACCTAGTTAATCCTGATGCCTTCTCAACCAAGAGCAAGTTCACCTCAGCTCTCTGGGCAGCCCAGACCTTTAGGTAATAAACTAACAGGTGGTATCTCCAGGTGCCTGCTCTGCATGCAGTTTCTACATATCCTGGTTAACCATAGCCCAGGATTAGGTCTACCTGCTGGGACTTGTAATCATTTCTTTTCTGTGTCCAGGAAAGTACAAGTTGATATAGTGGTATCTGTGTAATGCTACCAGGAAATTTTACAGTTAGTTGAAGTACATCTGCTTTCAATGTCTAAACATCAAATTGTTAAGACCCACCTTGCCCTTTAGAGTCACTGGCTCAGTAGACAATGGGACAGAAAAAGATTAATGATGTTAATAATGGCCATACTGTGGGAAGACATGTCAAGAAGACTGGATGATGTGGTGACAAATAAATAAATCAAATCGTTTAGGCTCTCCCCTTTTTTCCATTCTTGTCTACTGCCACAGATCTCTATGCCAGTGTTCTTAGCATTCTCTAAGGACCCATGAGCTTTCCTCCATTCCATACACTTGCTTTGATCTCTGCCATTCCCTGATATATTGTAAGCTCCACAAAGACAGGGAAACTTCATTTTTATTTTCATGTCATTATGTTCAATACATGGTACTCACTTAGGAAATGGTTTTTGTTTTGTTTTTGTTTTTGAGAGTTCTCACTTGTTGCCCAAGGTAGATTGCAATGGAGTCATCATAGCTCACAGCAACCTCAAACTCTTGGGCTCAGGAATCCTCCTGCTTCAGCCTCCCAAGTAGCTGGAACTATAGGCAAATGTCATCATGCCTGCCTGCCTGCCTTCCTTCCTTCCTTCCTTCCTTCCCTTCTTTTGTAGAGATGTGGTCTCGCTATGTCACTCAGGCTTGTCTCAAACTCCTGGTCTCAAGCAATCCTCCCACCTGTTGGGCTTCCCAAAGTACTAGAATTACAGGCATGAGCCACTGTGCTTAATCTGGAAATGTTGATTACTTTGAAGAAGGTAGAACTGAAAGAGAATTCAATGTGAACTCTGAAGATCTGGGTTCCAGTTAAATCTCCACAACTGACCAACTTCTGTGGGTCTCAGTTTCTTGTTCTCTAAAACAGTAATTTCTGTTAAGGGAGCACATCATAGTGTTTTCATGATAATCAAATACAATTGAAAATTATAATATAGTCTTCAACGTGATTGTTGAATGAATAAATGGACCAAATGATGAGTGAACTCTCACGTTTAAATAAAGCTGTCAGGTTGGTCAATAAACATTCTGAGACTTAGATTTATGTCTAGGGACATATTTAAAGTGTTCTGTCTTGACTTTGTAACCATCCTCAGATATGATTATTTCACTTCCCAAAATATTTTAACCCTTTAAGTACAGGAAGACATAAATTGCTGCTAAGGATTCATACTGATCCAAAAAGAATTAGAAAGACCATCAGAAAGTCTTTTTGTTCTTGAAATGCAGAATTGGAAATGAACCATTTCCCAGTAGTGGGAACTGAAATCCAGTATTAGATCCTCCTTTTCAGTACCTTCTTCCTCTTTCTCTCTCCTGTCCACCTTAACTCCTCCCCACCCCTATCCTGTACCCAAATGGAAAGAAGTCAATTATTTTGAGCTAACTTTAGTCTTAGATAAGGGTATAAGCAAAATCCACACTGATCAGCCCCATTTTCTAGGATCAACAGGGTGGCTATTTAAAAGCTGTTAAAGTAATCGAGTTAGTGGGTGAATTATCAAAACAAGGAGTTAAGGTAATTTTCTACCAAAGGCCTAAATGGCATGAAAAGCCCCAGTCCAACTCCATCCTGTTAAGAGAATTTCTAGATCTATCCCTCCTATACCTGCAACAAATGCAGAGTGGATCCTATAACATCACCATGAATATAGAAAGGGATTAGGAGCAAGTTGGTCTTGATAGGCATGAACATGGGGGCCAGAGAAAAGAAGTAAGGGCTTCATGCTAGAAATTGAACAAGGCAATGATGCACAGGGTGAAGCAAAAATCTATGTTTAGAGATTAAAAAAAAAAAAAAAAGAAAAAGAAAAGAAAAGAAAACTATTAATAAAAGCCCATATCCTACTTCCTGTAGTCCATAACAACAGGTACCTTAATGAAACAACAACAACAAAAAATACAGTGGGGCAGTGCCTGTGGCTCAAGGAGTAGGGCGCCGGCCCCATATACCGGGGGTGGCAGCTTCAAGCCTGGCCCCAGTCAAAAAACTGAAAAAAAAAAAAAAAAAAAAAATACAGTGGACTCAACAGAAACAGGTGTGAAATAACTTCCAGAGGGACCATGCATGGTGGGTGCTGGTGGCATTAGAAAACTTCCAGAATGGTGAGCTGCCTACCTTACTGGCCAATTTTGCCAGGGCTAAGGCTATGATCAATAGCTCATGTATTTTTTAGATTCCTAGAGGTAGGAGGGGAGAATGCAGATGTACATGGCTTGAAAACTGCAATCTTAAACATAAAAGTTAAGTAAAGTAAATTTTAAAATAAATATTAAAAACTCCCAAGTGAGCAAGCTAGAACAAACTCAGGAATGCCAGTCAACGCCCACACTGAGCATTGAACATTGTTGAGTTGAGGTCCATGCCCTCCTCCTCCACATGGTTCCTTGTTATCTCCCCTTTCCACCCATCCTGCTCCCAACACTTCTCACCCAACTGTACCTATGGAAGCCACATTCCTACACAAAGCTAAATACGTCTCGGGGCAGAAGGGGAGCAAAGCAAAAGAAACATCACACCAAACTTCCTTTCTCAGCCCTAAAAACTAAGAAGGTTCAGTAAGAGAATAGAGGAGTGCTACAAATTTCCAGAGGCTAAGAACTGAAAAAGTTGGAGAAACAGGACATCTTCAACTATACTTCTTTAATCATCCATTTGGTTGTACTTTTTCAGTATGGGATAAACACCCATTCACATCATCAGGTCTTACTAATATGCCACTGCTAAAGTGATACACTTAATTACCAATTATAATAATTACCTAGTCTATGCTAAACACTGGGCTATACTTTGCATAAACAAAGAACAGTGCAAAGCCAAGCATGGTTGCTCATGCCTGTAATCCTAGCACTCTGGGAGCCAAGGCAGGAGGATCACTTGAGCTCAAGAGTTCAAGACCAGCCTAAGCAAGAGCAAGATCCTATCTTGTCTAAAAATGGAAAAAGAAAACCTAAAAATAAAAACTAGCCAGGCATCATGGTATACACCTATAGTTCAAGCTACTCAGGAGGCTGAGGCAAGAGGATACCCTGAGCCCATGAGTTCGAGGTTGCTGTGAGCTATGATGATGCCATAGCACCCTACCCAGGGAGACAGAGTGAGACTCTATCTCAGAAAAAGGAAAGGAAAGAAAGGAAGGAAAGGAAAGGAAAGGAAAGGAAAGGAAAGGAAAGGAAAGGACAAAAAATAGTGCAGACCCATTTCTAAGGAAACTTATAGTCTAGTTAAGTAGACCAGCATTACACAAGTAAATTCACAGATGATTATTGTAAAGTATGATAACTGAGATAAGGTAATAAGCCAGTTGCTATGAGATAAGGGAAGGACGCAATTTCCCTACACATACAGAGCTCTCTGGGAAAGTAAGCTTTAAGCTGAGATTTGAAAAAGGACGATGGGTTAGCCAGACAAGAGCAAGGGGGAAGTGTGCCAGGCAGAGGGAACAGAAGTCAAGCAATACTGAAGTGGTAAAACCGTGACGTGTTCAAGACCTGAAAGAGACCCGTGAGTAGAAGGTGCAGGTGGAGAATCGGGTGCTGGATCACGTAGCCCTTCCTAGACCATAGGCAAAAGTTTGTAGTTTATTTTAAGTACACCAAGAAGTCCTTTAAGGTTTTTCCGCAAAATGGTGACATGATTGGATTTATGTTTTAAGAAAACCACCCCAGCTATGTTGTGGAAGGTGAATTAGAAAAGGAGCAAGAGCAAATTCTTTAAGAGGTTGTTGTTGGAGTCCTGGTGAGAGATGAAGGTAGCTTGAATGAGGAAGTGGAAGAGTATGGTAAGGTGTAGAAAGACTTGAGGCACACTTTATAGTTAGAATTGACAGGATTTAACAGTACATTGGACTGCGCAGGAGTGTGGAGTAGAGAAAAGAGAAGTATCAAGAATGAAACCCAGGTTTCTGGATTGGGCAGCAAGGTGAATGTGTTTCCACTTACCAAATAAGAAACACTACAAAAGAAAATCTCTGGGGGTGGGGAGGGAAAGGCAATTGTTCAAAACTTAGTTTTGAGCATGGTACGCCTGATCTCTATCTAAGGTAGACAAGGACTCAAAACCTGAATTCAAAGGAGATGTCTGGCTTCGAGATATAAATTTGGGATTTGTCTAATCAGAGATAGTATTAATATTTAAGATTTAAAGGTAAGAGAAAGAATTTGCTTTTAGACCAGACCAGGTATTAAAAGATAGAACCAAAAAATAGTAAAAGTAGAACTGTCCTTAGAAATACCCAAGTTCAAACTCATTTCTCAGTTGACAGTGAAATTGGGAGTTAAACACATAAAGTCACTGGTAGAAATGGAGTTAGGGGAAAGCCCTCCCTTCTCCTGGGCCAGTCACAATGTTTTCTCAACACTTGGCATCAAAATTGTTAAGACCAATAAAGCCCTCTGTGTAATATATGGTTGTATAGATGTGGCTTATGGTATCACCTCCTTATTTTATATTCTCATCTGCAGGATGTGAAGCACCACACATTGTTAACTGACTTGTCTCCTTCTTCTTCCTTTAGTCAATTGAGACTCTTTTCCCCTCCTTTTTATTTATTGGAAGAGAAGGTCCAGTCATCCCAAATGAACATACCTGGGCAAACAGATATGGAGGGGGTCTAAATCATAGACAGAGGTCCCTGAAGCTGAAGGCACATTCCTAGGCAGCTCCTTCCTACCCAGCTTACCACCTATGTCTCCCTGGTCATTACTTAATAATTGTATTGACTCTCTTCTTGAATATGAGTGCCTGAAGGTCAGGAACCATTTTTTCTTTTCCTTGGTATCTCAATCCAGGTCTGGATCAATACCTGTTTTGAATGAGAGAGATTCAGTAGACTGAGACCTTTATTGGACTTTGTGCACCTTTATTGTCTTTCCATCCTCCCAAATGAACATATTTATTGACTATATCCTATGTGTTAGGTAGAGTACAAAAGATTGTAATTTTGTTCTATCTTTAAAATATAGGTATTGTGTGGTGAGCATTATCACTACACTATATATCTGATATATTTAGGTTTATTCATGTGTGCACACTTGCATACTTCTATCCAACTCAACAAATATTGGATGTGCAATGACTATGTGTACGAAGGTTAAAGAAGAAGCCTTCTGTCACTCAGGGATCCAAGGCCAGTGTGGGGGCAGGTAAACACACAGCGATGACCAGGCTTATCACTGAGCTACAACCAATATACTTTGATTGAATATGAGCACATGATTGCTTTAGTGATCCAGGAAAGCTTTTAGGAGGGGTAAGGTGAGAACATGATAATAAAATAATGTAAAATAATGAACATATCCTTGGAATAATAGACATAAAAACCATAAGCACAGTCTTAACATGATAGCTAACATTTTTTGTAGTTCTTAGTGCATTACTTTTTCAAATACTCAACACTTGTTAATTTATCTAATCCATGCAACAACCTTATGCATTGGGTGGTGGTGTTATAGACTAGAAACCGAAGCATAGAAAGGTCAAACAGCTAAAGAGGGCAGAGCTAGGACTTGAATCCTAGCTCTCTGAAGTCTTTGCTCTTAGCCATGATGTTCCACTGCCTGTTAATAACTAGCAGGATAAAGAGGCGCTATGTGGAAGGAGAGCTCTTCAGACAAAAAAGAAGAGCTTAAATCATGGCATGGAGACTGGGCATACACTTATCACGGCTTTATTTTATTTAGAAAGCTGTCTAGTTTGCAAAGAACTTGCTCAGCTGTTCTTTGCTTTTCATCTTGACTCTATGAAGTATGTGGTGATCATTATTTTAATTAGAAACCTGAGGAAATTGGGACCCAGAATGGGGAAGGCACTGGGCTAGTCAGCTGCAGAGTGAGATTCAAAATCTGGTTGTTTACCTTCAGACAGGAGTCTACCAACTAAAGACACTTATTACTTGCTATTCTGAGCCAAGTCCACTGCTAACCTTTTCAAATGTATTCTAATTTCGTCCTTACAGTAGTCCTGAGAGGTAGATGTTACATTTCCAAAGAAAAACAGTTCAGTCCTGCCTCCACTTGATATTTTTGGAGAATGCTAATGGTTCCCTAGCATGAGGCGTGTTACTTTTGTTTCATAGGTTGCCCACACTTTGGCCCCTGGGAACCCTGAGGATGAAATATTCCCTGTGCATTGGCATGCACAACTTCTCTGAGAGTGGGAAATCCCAATTTGCATCTTTGCCAGAACCTTCCAGTCATTCCTGTGCGTGGCCAACCTTACCTGTATAGGGAGGATCAACATTTAAATATGAAAGCCTGCTCAGTTTCATAAAAGGTAATTGTATTGTTAGCAATTTGTCAAAAACAGGCTTTGTGAATTTATGTAGAAAAGGCTAAGAATGAGGCTGACCCTACACCCAGGGCTGGCTAGCAGTTCTGTGGAATTGCTAGAACGCCTGATGCCATCTGGGACTGCACTAGAGGCAACGCCATCTTCAGGGCAGTGAGTACTTATTGTGTAGGACACAGTCCTAGGCCCTCTACCGAGAATATAAATCTGTGTCTAGATTCTGCCATGAATCCAGTGGCAAGTGTGTCAAATGCTAAAGAAAGACAGCCAAGTGAGATCGGGGCGAAAATTCATAGCCAGCCCCATGGCCTCAGGCAGCAAGAGCTGGATTCCCAAATATTTGCTTTGTTTGCACACGTTCAGTCTGGGAACCAGGTATGGATGGCTGTGTGTTTAATCCTGTTGTCTTCCAGATTTGATTAGGACTCTTAAGAAAGTCATGACCCCAGCTGGGAATGGCAACATTTAAAAAGAGGCAACAAAAACGAAAGATATGATGACTAAAGCTTTTATTGCAAGAGGAAAGAGGGTGGATGGAGTGAAAATTGAGCAATTTACACTTGATTTTCAAGGTAAATGTATAAGGAAGAATCTCACTTTTGAATGTTATTGTCAAGTCTTTCAAAAGAATCTTCCCTGCATGCTGGCTGCCAACCAAAAGTGTGGGATTATTTCCTGCTATGCCTCTTGTCTTGATTTGGTCATTTGTGAAAGGGGAAAACTACCTCTGTTGAGTGTTAAAGGCCTTACAGCACAATAAATGGCTTGTAAGTATAAATGTGTAGAAAATAGACTGATTTATAATATATTCTGCCCAGCTATCCCAGCCTTCTGCCTAAATAAACAAATAAATAAGACTAGACAGTAGGACTTTTTTAATGAAACCCCTGCAGATCATCTGGTCCAGCACCAGAGAGTGGTAGACGAGGAGGAAGCAGAGGCACACTGTGCTTTGCACAAGGGTGCCCAGGAATTTAGTGGCCAAGAAAGGAGTTGTGGGTGTGGAGGGGAATGAAATCCTGAGAAGCATCAGGAGCTGGGCCTCACTCTGCAGGGCTCCTTACAACGTAAGTTCCTTTCCTTCTGACAGGAGATGTAAGGCACAAGGATCTTCATTTATTAAATCAGAAGCCAGAGGTTCCAAATGCAAATACCTTCCCTGAGCTCAAGGGCCGATAAGCAGGTGAAGGAGGTCCCGACACAGGTTAAGCTAAATCGAAAGCCCATTCTCTTGACTTTATACCATCTCACCAAGTTGTCCCCATCCTTGCAAAGACCCATTTCTTAGGGTTTCCATAACACCTATAAAAGATAGTGGCGGCAAGGGAGGAAATGTTTTTGTTTTTTTTAAATCTGCCTATAAATCACTGTGTAAATCTCCTTTCTACGGCTCAATTTTGTAATCTAAAACGGCCAGTGTGCTGGGCAACCCGGGCCTCTTCCACTCCTTCATCTGTGATTGGAGATTCCCCTCGAAGGAAAATGATAACTCTTTACTTCCAAATCCAAGTGTTATCTTAACTGCAAAAATAACATTTAAAATTTTCTGAAGCAAATGTGAAGAGATATGCCCTCCATTTATTTTCATCAACACCCAGGAAGTGCTTTATGAATTTTATGGTACATAAATTTTTTAAGTAAATATTTTGTCAATATCTTGTACATGATTACAGGCTTTGAGGGATGTCATATCTCTGGGCCAAAATCCATCCATCTGTATGTTCCTCTTCTATACAAATGAACATGCATACATAATTACCAAAACAATGCCATTGCTATATATATATATCATATATACACATATATATGTGCATATATTCAGTGAACATTTATTAAGCCCTATTATGTGACGAGCAGCAGGTAAGTTGGCGCAAAAGTGTCACCAGTTAAAATCTAGACTAGGATTTCTAATCATTCAAAAAATCATGTCATTTCTTATAATTTCTTACACCACTGTTTTTGTTTGTTTTTGTGCTTGTTTGTTTGCAGCAGAATCCAACTCTGTTACCCAAGTCAGAGTGCAGTGATGTCATCATAGCTCACTGCAACTTCAAACAAACTCCCAGGCTCAAGCAACCCTCCTGACTCAGCCTCCTGAGTAGCTGGGTCTACAGGCAAGCAACATCATGCCTGGATCATTTTTCTAATTTTTGTAGAGACAGTCTTGCTATGTTGCTCAGATTGGTTTCAAATCCTGAATTCAAGTGATCCTCTTGCCTCAGCCTTCCAAGGAGCTGGGACTATAGGCATGTACAATCACACCTGGCTAATTTCTCTAGATTCTGTAGAGACAAGATCTCAGTCTTGCTCAGGGTTTTTGAACTCTTGATCGAATAATGCATCTGTCTCAGCTTCCCAGAGTGCTGGGATTACAGGTGTGAACCACCATGCCCGGGAAATAACACCTCACTTGCACCCTAGCCATGCCTCCTCTGGAAGGGTCACCTTCCAGTCCATCCTCTCCTGTTCCTCTCACATTTGAAAGATGGCTGGATGATGTAGGCTCTCTGAATTAGTCCCCGATTTGGAACGCCCTCCTTTTTCCTTACCACTGAGGTGGATGATCAGTATATGGCTGATAATTACTTCCGCCCTCTATTCCCTCGTTGTACTAAGCCCCACTATGATTGTTGAGCTTGCAGAGTGTGGAGCACGTCCCCATTTGTGACCTTCACAGCAGCCCCATGAGAAACCCAGCGAGTCTTGTTGCCCTTCTCGGACAGAGCAGCCGGTGGAGGGCTGGGGAGGTTAAATGGCTAGTCTGGGATTAAACTTCTAGATTCAGGTCTGTGGCTCTGAATCCCACCCACGAACTTCCTATTATAAAATATCAAGCAGCCATGAAATTTTGCCCCATACTAAGAGACAGACAACAAGTATTCTGGAAGAAATAAAGCCAGCAAGGTGAAGGCTGGCCGAGAACGGGCTGGATAGTCCAGCCCTCACCCCTGCTGGGCCCTGCCTAAGCCTTTCCTCAGTCTCTCACCACAAGCACTCTCTTCTCATCCTTTCTGTTTGCTCAGCTCTTCTCTGTGCCCCAAAGCACGGCTCAAACCCAGACTCTTCCATAAAGCCATTGGCCAATCTCCCCACCCACCTCTTCAACAGTATTTACAGACTGTTCTGCACGGTGCTCCACTGCCCCTGTGGGGTTTCTTTTTAGCAGGGGAAATAAACAATAAATTCAATGGCAACTCATATATAGATAATATTTTTGATGGTAATACATGCTGACAAAGAAAAAGAATGCAAGGAAGAGGGATGGGGCCTATGGGAAGGAAAGGATGTAGTTTGAGATGGGATGGCTTGGAGAGGCCTCACCAACCAGGTGACATTTGATTAAGAACTGGGAAGAGGTGCAGGAGAGAATCATTTGGATGTCTGGGGTAAGAGCACTAGGCAGAGGGAACTCAAGTGCTCAGGCATGCCTGGAGTGTTTGAGAAGGCTGTACAGTTGGGGCAGAATAAAGGAGGGCAGAGCAGAGAAGGTGAGGATGGAGAGCAAAGAAAGAGACCTCACAGAGCCTGGGAAGAAGCTTCTGGCAATCTGAATGAGGACCAGGCCCAGTGATCCTAGCACTCGGGGAGGCCGAGGTGGGAGGGATCACTTGAGCTCAGGAGCTCAAGATCAGCCTTAGCAAGAGCAAGACTCTATCTCTACTAAAAATAGAAAAATTAGCTGAGGCAGGCTATAGGCAGGCACCTGTAGTCCCAGCTACTCGGGAGGCTGAGGCAGGAGGATTGCTTAAAGCCAGAAGTTTGAGGTTGCTGTGAGCAAGGCTGACAGTACTCTAACTCCACAGTACTCTAACCTGGGCAACAGAGTAAAACTCTGTCAAAAAAAAAAAAGTCTGAATGAGATGAGAAGCAACTGAGAGGTCTAATTTTATTTTCACAGAATCTCTCTGGCTACTCTGAAGAGAACAGCAAGGTAGAAGCCTAGAGACCACTTGGGAAGCTGTTCTGATAATCCTGGAAGGAAATGATAGTGGCTTAGATTACAAAATGGTGAGGAATGTTTAAATTCTGTATGTATTTTCAAGGCAGAGTCCAAAGTATTACTGGCAGATTGATTGTGAGTTATGGAGAAATAGGATTCAAACATGGTTCCAAGTGCTTGTGTAAATAACAGAATTGTTATTTACTAAGATAAGAAAGGCTACAGGTGAAACATATTTGAAGGAAGGGTAGTGGGATGTGTTCATGTATAAGAGAAGCCTCATAGATGTTCAAAGGAGACAAGTGAGCAGGCAACTGGATTTCTGAGTCTAGAGTTCTGGAGAAAAAAACTCTAAGCTAGAGATAGAAACTGAGGAGTTTCTAGGCCTGGTTGCTCACACCTGTAATCCGAGCACTCTGGGAGGCTGAGGTGAGTGGATTGCTTAAGCTCAAAGAGTTCAGAGACCAGCCTGAGCAAAAGCGAGACTCTGTCTATAAAACTAGTCAGGCATTGTGGCAAGCACCTGTAGTCCAAGCTACTTGGGAGGCTTAGGCAAGAGGATTGCTTGAGCCTAAGAGATTGAGGTTGCTGTGAGCTATGATGCCATGGCACTCTATCCAGGGAGACAGGGAGAGAAGCTGTCTCAAAAAATAAAAAAGAAAGAAAGAAATTAAGGAGTTGTTAGGGCATAAGATTTTATTAAAACTGTGAAACTAAATAATATCTCCAAGGAAGTAAGAACAGAACAAGAAAAGGCCCATGGACTGAGCCCTGGGACACTCCTTATCTAGAGGTTTAGGAGAGGAGAAGTCATCAGCCAAGGGGAATGACAAGTGGCCCGGGAGACAGGGGATACCTTGATTATCTTTTCTGGGAAATCCTACCAAAACTTGTGTCTCCCCTTCGACTATTGGTTTCTATTTCCTTGATGAAGGCAGATAGGCGGGAGGCATCTTTTGAGTGTCCACTCTGCACAGTGCTCAGGGTCTAGGAGATCTCCAGTTAAGCTCAGTTAACTTGCAATCTTACAGCTGAATCACAAAATAATAATAGAGTGTAAGGGACCCAAGAAATCCAAGAAATCGTCTGGATTTGTGATTTCCCAACTGTATTCTTTGGAGCAAGTCAAAGGAGTTACTTTCTTTCATTGTTGGGAAACCCATGAAGCTGTGACCTCACCTTTCCTAGAAGGGCTAATAAAAGCAGCAGCATCCTGGCAGTCAGAGACACAGGCCTCACTCCTTCCTTTTAAAAAATATTTATGATTTTCATCAGATCTCAACATTGCAGAAAGTTCTAAGGGCTTGGCTCTAATCAAGAAAACCCACAGGGCAGAGAGACCAAGGGAGGAACACATTGCACGCTGAGGACTCTGGCCTCGTGTCAGATGTAAGAGGAGCAGACACCATCTACCACATTCCTCCCTCTTCCGACCAACTGGAGGCCTCAAATCCTAAACAGATTGTAGAGATCATGTAGTTTACCACCTCCTAGAAAGATGAGGAACGTGGGCCGGGAGGCCCAAGTATCTTGTTCAAAATCACATACCAAGTGTGTTTCATCCAAGATGAAAAATCACATCTCAGCTTGAAAATTTTTCGGTTCAAATTCAGAGTCAATTACTCTATTAACATTTATTATGTGCCTGAAAACATGCCAGGGGCTTTTATATGTTCTTCTCAGTCCTCATCTGTAAAACGATTGCAGTTATCTCCCTTACACATTCCCTTACACCTGTAATATGAGAGCACTGATGCTCAGACAGCAAGGTGACTTGTCCAGGGTCACATGGCTAGCACACTGGGAGCCCACGCCTGTTTGACTCCAAGTCTAGTGTTCAATCCAGCGTACCTACTGCCTTCTTCACCAGGACCCTCTTACGAAGCTTATGTATTCCCACCACCAAGCAACTTATCTAGACCCTGCCCTCCCACCAACGGGTCAGGCCGCTCCCCTTGGTGTGACAGTGAATGACTTAATTGTGAATCCAGACCGTGGACTCTGTAAACAAACCACCTGGGTTAGAATCATGATTTTGCCACTTACTATTAGCTATGCAACTTTGGCCCATGCACCTTCCCCCAATCCCAGTTTCCTCATCTATAAATGGGAACAATGATATGCCTACCCCCAGAGAGTTAGAATTAAATAATATAATATGTGTATACCCCTTACCGCAGGTCTGACACGTACAGTCTGTGTTCAATATATGTGAAATATAATAGTAAATGGCTGGATTTCTCTAAATCTCTGGAGCTGTTTTGGTACACAATGCTCCAAAATCCTTTCCTAGAATATGTCTAGGTAGGGAAGCTAGTACCAAAACCCAGACTTGACAACTCTTAAGAATTTCAGCAACTCACTGTACCAGTTGGAGTTCAATCAAGAAACATCATCACCCAAGGTGATGTGGAATGGTAGATGTATTATCAGAATTAAATCTTACACAAATGATACAAGGCAAAGGTAATAGCAATGGTCCTCAAACTTTTTAAACAGGGGGCCAATTCGCTGTCCCTCAGACCATTGGAGGGCCAGGCTATAGTTAAAAAAAAAAACAAACTATGAACAAATTCCTATGCAGACTGCACATATCTTATTTTGAAGTAAAAAAATAACAGAAACAAATACAATCACACCGCCTCACGTGGCCCGCGGGCTGCAGGTTGAGGACCCCTGGTATAGAGCGACAAAAATCCTAAAAAATCGTTGGAAATCCCAATTTAAAAGGCATTTCATATGTAATGCATGCTTACGTATGTATACGTATGACTGATACTCTAGAAAGAAACTAGCAAAAAACATGCAGGAGGGACATTTCCAAATAATGAGATAATGAGAGGTTTTATTTCAATTTTCATTTACTTGCTCTCTAATTTTGTATACTAAACAGGTATTCAAACCAAAAAATCTTTATGAATGCTTATTATTAGTTCATTTATTTCACACTTCGCCTAGCACTTTTTTTCCCTCTAAAACACTCAAGATGAGGTATTGCAGGTGCTCACAAGTAATCGTAAAGTTAATTATGGGGAAGAGGCAAGGTGGATGGAAGGAGAGAGTACCAGGCCTGGGAGTGTCAAAGACCATGTAGTCCAACTCAGCATTTGACAGAAGGGGACACTGAAGGCCACAAGTTCAAATCCCTGTCTAAGGCCACACAGAACCTGGAGAGACCTTACAAAGTGTGCTGTCCCCCACATCTAACCTCTCCAAGGTCGCACCCGTGGTTGATAATGATTGAAAGGGGGAGCGGGAACAGCCCTTTAATCTCAGCCTTACTTGGGAGGAACTGAAACATTTCTCCCCTAACAGGCGCACTAAACTGGTTAGTTTTCTTCACGACCCTGGAAGGCCCACAGCGGCACTGTGATCAGCAACCTTTGCTTCTCTTCCCAGCATTCCAGAGGTGACTCAGGTGGTGATCGAACAGTAGACTCTGCTGGCCAAAGCGCTGCCTGCCCCTGACACTCTGCTGGCCAAAGCGCTGCCTGCCCCTGATAGCAGAGATGTACTTGCCTGAAGTTGCCTCCTGGATCTGCAGAAACTTCACAACCAGTCGTTGCTCCCAGAAAACCTTCCAATCAGTCAAGCTTAAACCTAGCTGGCTGCTCAGTTAAAGCAAGTAATGAACCAAGGAAAAAAATCAAAAAGTGTGTGGTTTTGATACATGGGATTTTATTACTGGCAATAGTCAAGTAATCATGGGCCAGTGAATTTTTAAAGCAGTCTTAAAAAAAAAATCCCCTTTCATGATCCTCAGATATAATGCTGAGAAAGAAGGATGAGAGACTTCCTTATTAAAGCTCTATTTTTCTTAGGTTTTTTTTTTTTAGTTTTAACTCCATGGACCTAATTCCAGAATCTGGAAACTTAATCTTAAAAGATTATATGATTAATTATTTAAAATAAGATTATGATTTAATCTTAAAAGATTAGAAAGAGTCAACAAAGCATAGGTAGGTAAAAACACACCGAGCCTAAAGTCAGAAAAGTGAAGACTATATTTTGATGCTAAATATTTTGGTATACAGCCTGGGGCAAGGCATCTCACTTGGGCAAGGTCCTAGTTTTCTCCATGAAAAAGTGGTGTAGTATTTATATTTATCCTTTCAAACCTGACTGTGTTGTTCAAAGGTCAACAGAATGGGTATAAAAACATTTAAATCTTACCATTTTCTTAAATATAATTCTAATATTCTCAATGGTGTTAGATGTCTCTTCAAAACAAATTAATCTCTAGGTATCCAGTGCTTATATTTCTCAATGGACAGGGAAAAGCTGAGAGGAGAAAAAAAAAAGCCACTCTTTTCCTGGAAAGCTCTGTTGTTTAATCCTCTTCTTGGAGTAAAAAAATCCCAGCCACACTGTAGGGAACAGAGAAGCCTTCTCTTTGATGTCACCCCTAGCCAAAAAGTTAGTATCACTTCCCCTTTTTCACCAACAGGTGCAAACATCTTATGTTTGGACTTCTCTGGTGACCACGTCAAACATTTAAATCACCTGCTTGAACATGTCCCAGAGCCTAAATAAATAACCCAAAGAAAGAGATGAAGGAAAAGGAGAGACGGGAGAGAGAGATACGATGTATTCTTTAATGAGATGATGGTTATGAGATTTTGTTTAGAACCAAATCGTTTTTTCTAAACAGAGAAGGTCACGGCAGCCCCAGACAGGAGCAGGCAGGAGCAGACACATGATCTGCTCTCTCCAAGTGGTGGTGTTGCCTCCCATCTGCCAGGCCTTCACATCCTGCCCTGCACTAACAAGCATGGACCTGGCCTTTCAGGTACAATCCTTCTAGGGATGGGCCGCTCTTGGGTTCTGCCTGGAGCCAGGGTGAGTCCTGTAAAGATTTTGAATCCTTCTTTATCCACACAGACCCAGCTGCCATGCCCACCAGCAATGAACTATGCCACTCCTTAATCCAGCTAAATCAACACAGACTCAGGGCACATCGTGGGAATCAGGAAAATGGGGGTGCACAGAGCCTTTAAGGAGCCCAAGAGGCGAGATTCAGGGCAAGAAACCTCTTCTCTGCCATTCTTTAAGTCCTTGTCACTCTCTACCCCCCACAGTTCAAACCAAGACTCAACCGTCTTACCAGTCACAGACAGATGCTGCAAATGCTGCCTTCGGTACCACTACGCCAATTTGACTCAAGGATCTTCTGGTTGCATCTGAGGTCCTCCCGTGCACCACCTTTCAGGTGGTTAATTCTCAGCAAAGCCAGTGATCATTAGCCGAGTATCAAGCCTTGAGCAGTGCATGCGTAATTATACTAATCAGTTGATTGATGCAGATTCTGTTGAGAAATACTACATTTTAAGGAAGTGCAACCTTTTAACTTCTGAGTTGGAGCAGGCAGCATGCCAAGAGGAAAAGAACTGGATTGAGTTAGAGAACAATTCACTGAGCCCTGGGCACTGCCCTGGGCACAGACCAAGCAGGGGTCAGGGATTCTCAGAGGATCCAGGGATAGGTGAGCAGGCAAGTAACAGTCAGATACCGCAGACAGTGACCTTGATCCCTTCTGTTTGTCAGGTCCAGTTTGGGGTATGTCAGTCATCAAGCTCTATTGAACTTCTTTTCCACAATACTGCCGTCTATATGTAATTGAATTACATTCATCAGTATCTCATGGCCCAAAATATTGGTTTCTTTAGTATTGAAAGACTCTATTACCCCATGTACAGAGTTGGCTTCTCTTTCTTCCCTAATAAGGCACTACAACTTATTTTTATTTTTATTTTTTAAATACATCTGAAGAAGCCAGGCGAGGTGACCCACACCTGTAATCCTAGTACTCTGGGAGGCTGAAGTGGGTGGATTGCCTGAGCTCAGGAGTTTGAGACCAGCCTGAGCAAAAGCAAGACCCTGTTTCTACTAAAAATAGAAAAATGTGCTGGGTGTTATGGCAGGTACCTATAGTCCCAGCTATTGGGGAGGCTGAGACAAGTGGATTGTTTGAGCCCAAGAGTTTGAGTTTGCTGTGAGTTATGGTACCACAGTCCTCTACCAAGAGTGACAGAGTGAGACTGTGTCTCAAAAAAAGAAAAAAAAAAACATTCCCAGAGTTAGCTTGGTAAGAGTGAATAGAAGTAGAGAATCATAACATTGTTGGGTTCAGAAGGACTTTAGAGATTATTCCATATCTGAAGTGCCAATATAATGCACCTACCTAACTTGCAATCCAGTTTCTTCCAGTCCCGGGCAAGGAGCTCTCTACCTTCCCAGATGACCCATTCCATGGGTGGTCATATTTAGAAGGTGGACGGTTTAAATTTATTGGTTCAATTATAGGCAGGAATTTATCACAGCCAGATAGCATTTATCAGTGATATTTGGGGCTATGTGTGGTTGGTGATCTCAGTGATAAAAATGGGGTTTCATGGCTTGGCATGGTGGCTCACACTTAATCCCAGCACTCTGGGAGGCCAAGGCGGGTGGATTGCCTGAGCTCACAAGTTTGAGACCAACCTGAGCCAGAGTGAAACCTCATCTCTAAAAATAGCCAGGCATTGTGGTGCCTATAGTCCCAGCTACTTGGGAAACGAGATAAGAGATTCCCTTGAGCCCAAGAGTTTGAGGTTGCTGTGAGCTGTGAAGTCATAGTACTCTACTGAGGGCGACAAAGTGAGATTCTATTTAAAAAAAAATAATAATAATAGGGTAATAGGGTTGCATGACCATGGCATATATACCCTAACTCGCAACCCAGATATAAGTCCTTGGTCAGTACAATAAGCAGACAAAATTGTACGGGGCACAGAGTGCACATGTATTGCCAGGACTAGAGAAATATTCATAGATGACAGACTTAGGCATTCATGACACAGCCTTGTGTGGGACACCTTAGGCACAGCAAAAGGAGCTAAATCTGACTTACTTTGATTTTAGCTTTTAAGAGCTCATCTGAAAATCAGGCCAACGTAACACTTTTCTCTGGGCATGAGATAGACAATTATTGTGTCCCAGCACCTTAGTCATTTTTACAGGTTTTCTTCCTTTCTCTTGTCTTGAGCCTAAACTTAATTAAGAAATTCATAGAATTAGATTCCTAATACAGTTTTAGAACTAGAATTTCCCAACAAATATTATCTGATTTCTTTGTCTTAAAAGGAGGAATCTGAGGCCTAGCAAAGGTGAGCAACTAACTCACCTTCCATGGCACCCTTAAATTACGTTGTTCCAAAAAAAGAGTGAAGAAAAGAATATACTTACTGTGCTTTGAACTGCTTTTGAAAATAATTTAATTGATGATCTTTAAAAATTTTCGTGGCACATCTAAGATCCTCTCATGGCACACCAGGTGCCATATCACATAGGTTGAAAATCACTGCCCCAGACATTTTCTATGGCTGGCACTGGTGTGGAATAAACTTGAGATTTTCAGGGGGGAATTCTTTGGCTATTAGTTTCATTAATTTCATCAATTTATGAAGTAATCTACCCCATTTATTAGGGTATTCTTCATATTTAATGCCTCTGATAGGCAATAAAGCAAACTAAGCATCGGGTGGTAAAGTAACAATGTAAACCAAAGTTGATATGTAAACATAAATAAATAAAATAACATTCTGAAGTATTATTCACCAGTCACAATTTTTAAAATTGCCTATACTGAAATATGTTTATAGTAAAGACAATCTGCAAAATTTAAAGTCAGACCTTTTCTTATAATAGTGCTGAGTCCCACATTTGGTTACACATTCTTTGCACACTTTTTAATTTAATGTACACATTTTTAAAATATACATTTAGATATTTTAAATAGAAAACATGGATTTGATAAGTCCAATGGTCTCAAACAGTAGAAGAAAATGCAAAGAAAACATAGCTGTGTGGCTTTAGCAGAATCATTCTATTGTTGCTGTTAAACCTTTGGTGAAAGTCCATAAACATAAAACATAATGGTCCACATGGAATTCTGCTACAGAGGACAATTATATGGCAGTTTAGAGAAGCCATTCCTTAGCTAATGGGAGAACTCTCATCTTGTGAACCAAGCTGTTATAAAATATAAGATGTATGATTTACACTCTTATTTCATACCTAAGTAAAATGTGAACATCTTCTCCTCCTTCTAAAGCTCACTGAGGATTTTTTTTTAGTTTAAATATGTAAACAATTAGAGTTAGTGACATAAGCTCAGTAAAAATAGCTAACCTTTAGTGAGTGCTTACTATAAGCCAGGCACTGTTCTATGCATTTACAGGTAATCACTCCTTGGTCTTAATGAATGAGGAGCTCTTATCTTTATTTTTACAAATGCCCAGGTTTGCACAGCTGCTACATGAGGGAGCCTTTGTTCAGAGAGTGACTCCAAGGTCTAGGGTTCCCTAATACAATGCTGTACAGCCTTTATAGAGTCCTGGCCAGTGGACAGGTAGCCCCAGAAGCAATAGTGACATTTACCATATGGTAAGGGTTTGAGGAGATTCTTGTGGTTTCTGCTGCCTCAATGCCACCATCGTCCTTACCAGACAGAGCTTCCTATTTTGATGGGTGAGTCATCTAGTTATTTTTCATAATCTTCAGCACAATTTCCTCTTTAAGGGGAAGCTAATTTACGCTTAGAATTAGACTTACCTTAGTGAACACTTCTGAATGTTCTGTTGGTTACTCCCCAAGGTTGGGTAATCTTTAACATCTACTCCCTCCAAGACTTGAAAAAACACTGGTCAGGTCTCATCTGACCATAATGAAAGTCCCCAAAGAAAGGATTCATGCACGTTGAGAGATGAGTGAATGGGTCTTCTCTGAGAGTTTTTTTGGACTAAGCAGTTCCCAAACATCTGCTCTAATGCTGAATCTTTAAGTCATTAACCCAGCAAAGATTCACGGAGCAGTCATGGTGTGAAAGGAGATGTGAGGTCCTGTATATGGAGTGGGAACATTCATACGGAAGACTCACCATTTCTTTGGGTGAGTCTTCATTCAATTAATAGCATTCATTGAGCACTTCCTATGGTGAACACATATAAGAAGTAGAGGCATGTATGTCAACAATTAAGGATTCAGACTAGAAATTCCAGGTTTCCAACATGACTTCATTACTTACTAGCTGTAAACTGAGGAAAATACCAAAACTGAGGAGTACCAGCATCCTCAGTTAGCTGTGAGTATTAAGTCAATAAAGGTTATTATTTAACTAGCAGGCATAATCCTGGTTCTCAATGAATAAGCAAATTCATGAGAAGACAAATTACTAGAATATGAGGCATAAATAAAAATGTTCAGATTAAGAAAGGAATGACTTACAACACAGAAAATCGGGGAAGGGTTCCTTTCTAAAGAAGGCTGTATTGGAGTGGGTCTGGACACACAGATCTGCAGAGGAAGGGCCTTAGAGGTAGAAATGGTCCGACGAATAAATGAAAGTGTTGAAAAGCAAGACGCTGACCTCCTGAGTCATGGTATGATTAATTTGATAGAAGTACAGGTTGCATGAAGAGGATAGACTGAGACAATCCTGGAGAAAAAGGTAAGAAATATCTGGTGGCGCACCTTGAAAACCACCTGGGGAATTCGAGTTTCATACTATTATATATAGGGAGGCATCTGCTGATTACGCACATCATTTACTAGTTTCACTTTTGTTTTCACTTACGGATGGGTACAGACCTTTTAGATTTTAGGTAATCTATTCCTTCATGTTTGGGAAACTTGATTGCCTCCTGATGTGCTTTCACATGCGTCACCCTACGTGAGTGATTAGCAGCCTTAGGAAGAAGGCCTCGGTGGGGATGAGGCCAAGGAAGATACTCACACACCAAGGAAGATACTCACAGAGGAAGGTCAGTTTCTGTTCCTTGAATGTAACTGTTCCTTGAATGGCCGGGATGTGGATTTCATGGCTTCTGATTCCAACGCTCTTTCTGTTTTCTCAAGCACACTACAAGAAGGAAGCTGAGACCTTGTTACCTGGGTGATAGAGAGAAGACATTTTTACAAGGCCCTCCAGCATGGGGTTACTCTGCCACCACTGGGCCGCTCACCCTTGCTGAGATCTTCAACAGTAACTCCGACACCCAGTGAAATCAGCAATGTGTATTTCCCTCCTCTCCTGCTTGGCCTACTGAGGGCCTTACCTCTGGCTTATTCCAGGTTCCTTAAAAGGGCTTCGAAATAAATTATTATTGACTCAATTCTGGGGTTATCTGTCCTGGAAATCCAGTCTCTCATTCCTCTTGTCCTCCATGGAAGTGCTGGATTTTTAATCCGAATCTTAGGGAAATCAGAGGCCTGGTTTGTTCATCTGGTTTCCAGGACATTGGATGTGTGTGTGTGAAGAGCTCAAAGTCCCATTGAACATGAAAGTATCCCGATGTCTTGACAAATCTAAGTAAGTCACCTCCTTCTGCTTCAAATTCTATTCTCATATTCCCCAAAGTTGGACATTTTCCCTTATTCCTTAAGCGGTTACATAAAAGGGTAGTTTGGATAAAAACCAATTTTTAAGCACACCCCAGAGGCAATTTACATAGGCACAAATTATTTACACAAAATAATTAAAGTATACAGGTGCTTATCTAACAATTTATGCAAATTGGACCTCTGTGAGGTCCAAGAGGAAGGCTCGGTGACTGTGTGTTCTTTGTTGTCTAAAAACATGAACATTGGCAGGGTGGGGTGGCTTTACCTGGCATGGTGGCTCACACCTGTAATCTCAGCACTCTGGGAGGCCGAGGTGGGAGGATTGTTTGAGCTCAGTGAGAGACCAGCCTGAGCAAGAGTGAGACACTGTCTCTACTAAACATAGAAAAACTAGCTGACCATCATGGTGAGCACCTGCAGTCCCAGCTATTCAGGAGGCTGACGCAAGAGAATCACTTGAACTCAGGAGTTTGAGGTTGCTGTGAGCTATGACACCATAGCACTCCATCCAGCGTGGGGTGACAGAGTGAGATTCTGTTTCAATAAGTAGATTAATTAATTAATTTTAAAAATGTGAATATTTTTCTTTGCACACAGAGTAAGTGATCAATCAGTTTTGGTAAAGGAGTCAGTTAATGATTATGCAAGTATCTCTCTATATGAAGTACAGGCCTACATTCTTTGATTCATTATGGTCATATTCTTTAAATTAAGTTTTGTTTTGTTTTGTTTTGAGACAGTCTCACTTTGTTACTCTTGGTAGAGGGCCATGGGGTCATAGCTCACAGCAACCTCAAACTCCTGGGCTCCAGTGATTCTCTTGCCTCAGCTTCCAACTGAGGATTGGGACTATAGGCACCCGCCACAGTGCCTGGCTATTTTTTTAGAGATGGGATCTCACTCTTGCTTAGGCTGATTTCGAACTCAAGCAATCCACCTTCCATGGTCTCTCAGAGTACCAGGATTACAGGTATGAGCCACTGTTCCGGGTCGCATTATATACTTCTAAAAATTTGTCTTTTTTTACTTAACAGTTATATGACCTTAGTCAAGTTACAGTTATGTCTTGAGCTTTAGTTTCCTCATCTCTAAAATAAAGATACTAATAATATCTATTTCTTGAAGAATTAAATGAGATGATATGTACTCAAGAAATGTTTGTTAAGACAGTAACAGTGATTAGATTTTTCTAGAGGAAAGGAATATGACTTTATAAGCAATAAATCAACTTTCTCTCATGTGATAAGAGGTCAGATATCAAAATGCAATAAAATATTTCAATTTTTTTATACATTTAGTGTATATAGACTATTTAATCAAAGTACTTGAGAATGCTTACAATAAAATAGGGTAAAAAATATTATAATTAACATTTGGATTAAGAAAAACATGAATCACTTCTCTCCATTTCTCTGCCATCGTGCTGTGTGTGATTAAGTCCATTTCTCACCATGTCTTCTCATAAGACTTTCAGAATCAAGCGGTTTCTGGCCAAGAAACATAAGCAAAATCTTTCCATTCCCAAGTGGACTTGAATGAAAACTGGTAATAAAATCAGATACAACTCAAAGAGGAGACACTGGAAAAGAACCATGGTGGGTCTGTAAGGAATTGCACCTGAGCCCACACATATTTATCCTGAGTCAAGGTCACTATCATGTTACCATATCAAGCTGAAAATGTCATCAGTTGGACAGTCAGCCACATTCCATTGGGAAAATGATTTTTCTCTTTGTTTATATGCTCTGCACTAACAAGCTGGTTTAATAACAAATATGTGAGATCTTTTGTTTGAAAAAAAAGAACCATGAATCATTTATGAAATCTGATAGTTAGATAGTCCTTTACAGACCAGCTAATACATTCTCAAATATTAGCTATTCTAATCCTTAATTTTCACAACAACTGTGTTAGAGAGATATTTTCACTCATCCTATCTGAGCGGGAATAAAGTAACTTGTCTTAGTTCTCACCACTAGTGTATAGTTAAGGGGTGCAGAAATGGTCAGGAGTCCATGGCCACAGTGTCATCAACCCCAACTCAAAAGCATAGAGTCAATTACCCTTTGGCATTACCTTAAACTATGTGTTTCTTTTCCCCAAGGTCAAGGCTATCCTGAAGAGGCAAAAAGGCAATAACAAGCTGTGGCACTAGACAGAGCTGTTTCAAACCCTGGCTCTACTGTTTTCTAGTTGTGTGATGTGAGGGCAAGTAACAGAGTTCTTTGAAGTTCAGTTACTAATCTATAAAACAGAGCAATGACCAAGAGCAGCTTTTCGTGAAGATTGAATGCAACAGTGCTTACTGTGGGGACAGAAGGGCAGAGCAGCATGCAGTTGTGTATGTTGGGCTGTACACGCATCTGACTTTGACTCTGACGACCCTGAGGGTCTTGGCTGTCAGGGGAGTGACTCAGAAGGAAGGCATGCGTGTTGGGAGAGAGAATGTTCCATAGAGGGAAAAGCCAAGATAACAGAAAGGAGCACTGTTCACAAGAAGAGTGCATCTGTGGCTGCCCCGCCATGGGACCTGGAGACTAGACCATGGAGTGGCAGAGGAGAATGGGATGGGAATCAGAGATCTTAGTTCCAGACACACTACTGCTAATTCAGTTGTATGACATCATCTCTAACACATCTCTGGGCCTCAGTTTTATCACCTGAAAAGAAAATGGACACCAGGGAATCTAGTCTCTAAGGTTCCTTTAAGCCTTGATGTTCTATCACAAGCTCCAGGGAGCCAAGGTTTGTCTGAAAACATAAAGGGCTTGAACACAGAAATTGTGAATATATCTATTTTGATTTGCTAGCTGATTTGACATACGGAGTACTTTGTATTTGTGTCTAATCAACTTTTTGTTTCTTATTTATATTCAAATCCTTAGGAAATAGAGGTAATCATTCACCTTGATTTCATCCTATATCCTATGTATAGCAACAAACTTGGAAAAATGTCACCAGTATTAGGCAGGAATTGGATCTACCAGCAGCTCTCGGCTATCATGTGCTATAAAAGAAACATGTTTGATCAAAAGATTTCCAACTGTGTGTCACTCTCATGATCAGACTAGATCAGCTAGTTGTAAGAATGTCTCAGTGATAGACAGCAGGGCTCCGATCAAAGCAAAGAGAGAGTAGAGAGAAAGAAAAGGAGCAAGAGAAAAATAGAGAAGGAAGTGCAGGAAGCAAAGGTGGAGAGAAGAAAGGGAAGAAGAAACTGACTTTGGATGGCAAGTCACAGTTTTCAAAGCACATACATAAAATACTATTCATGTTGCCTGGAGAGCAGGTGCCGGCAGCCCCAGCTACTCAGGAGGCTGAGGCAGGAGAATCACTGGAGCCCAGGAGTTCTGGGTTGTGGTGGGCTGTGCCAGCGGTGCCCGCACTGAGTGTAGCATCAATATGGTGCCTCCTAGGAGGGGCAGTTCTGAGGGGGAACCACCAGGTTGTGAAGGAGGGGTAAATCGGCCCAGATCAGGGACTGAGCAGGTCTAAACTTCCAGCAGATGGGTAGTTGGGATCACATCTGGCCTTGGCAACACAGTAAGGGTCTGTCTCTGAAAAGAGAAAAAGAAAAACAAACAAACAAAAAATATCCCATCTTGATCCTCATAACCTCGTGATTATTACATTATTGCAGAAAGAGAAACAAAACCCAGAGAACTGAAGTGATTGCCAGCCAAAGGCCATGCGAATTGACCTCATTCCAGGGATCTTTTCTCTTTTTTGATTTACCTCCTTCTGTGTTGTCCTAGAGGGGTGTGTGTGTGTGTGTGTGTGTGTGTGTGTGGTCTTCACCACTATTCTGTGAGTGCTTTGAGGACAAGGCATGGGTTACATTCAGTCCTATACTCCCTGCAGTATCTGAAGTTCAAAGTCTTGTACATTGTAGGTGCTAAGTAGATGTGTAGATGTATGAATGAATGAATCTCCAAAAATAACTCCTAAAATCAAAGGTCATAAAATAGGAATTCTTCCTTTTCTGGTTTCAGTCTTTTGGTGACAGGACTCAGCTAAGACTGTCTACCTAGACATGACCACTGATTTTCAGGAATCAGTCTAACAACCCAGATAATAGCTTTTAGTCTTTTATTGAGCAATTTGCATAGAGTCTTATATACTCGGAGAAACTCTTACCCTGGTTATTTTATGCCATGAGGTGGTTAAGTAGAAATTGTTGTGACTCATAGTTTGTAGAAGAAAGGACTATGGTCTGAGGAAGTGAGATGCTTTGCTTGAGCTCAGCCTCCATGGAATAGCTGAGCCTGGATTTACGATCCTCCACAGAGCTCTCACTCCATGTGCCTCTCCAAGACCTCTTGCTGTCTCACCACGCTACACAGGAACATGCTGCCTGAACACAGTCCATCTGGTATTGTGACATCAGTGAGTCAAGATAATCTGACGGCCTTAAAATCTAAAGAACAATCTTCACATCAATATAGTCACTATTTGGATGACATGGTTAGGTAGCACCTCTGTCTGTAAAATGGTTTAAGTTTCTCAAGAGAAAAAAAAAAAAAAACATTGGTCATTGTTTTTCCTACATCTTGGCAAAAATGGCCCTATGAGAAAGTGGAAGAAGAGGGCTCCTGGGCCTCAAGTCTGCTGGACTTCATCCACTTGTCCACTCTCTAAACCCAGCAGGTAGTGCCCTGAAATTTGCCACTTGTGGTGATGACCTCAGAGAGAGTATCGGTTTTTTTACAGTCATTGTTTTTACATCTGAGAAAAAAAAGAGTTAAATTTTTCCTAATATGAATTATTCCTTCTGAGAGCATCCACACTGTCCAATAATAAAATAATTATATATCAAATATATACTTTTTTTTTTTCAACTAAAAACTGAATTTAAGAAATGAAAAAGACACATACCAAAAAGTAATGGATCATTCTATGGAAAAAGTAGCTTAGCCTGAATAGTCAGTAAATACTTATTGAGTACCTACTGTATGCCATACATACTTCTAAGCACTAAAGATACCAAGTATAAGAGTGACAAAATCTCGGGACTCGTAGAGCTTGTATTCTAATGGGAAGAAATTGAAGGAAGACATGAATACAAAACATAACAGGGGTGCTAAGTGCTGTGCAGAAGAACATATGGGGGGAAGGGAGATGAAGAGCTACATGGCAGAGGGGCTGCCAGTGATGTTTGAGCTGAGATCTAAAGAAAGTAGCCGCCTGTGGCCGTCTGAGGGAAGAATGGTCCAGACAGAGGGAAGGGCATTAGGTCTGTGGTGGGAGGAAGCTTGGGCACCCTTAGAACGCAACACAGTCAGGATGGCTGGAACAGAGTGTGAGGCGTGGTCCAAGTGTTAGTGGGGGAGCTGGTTGGGCCTCACTGGGCCCGGGTAGGATTTTGTGCTTCTGACAATGAATGAAATGGCATCTATGGAGGGTTTTGAGCTGATCGCTGTGGCTACTCTGTGGACAATACACTTGGAGGCTGGAAGAGAGGAGAGCAGTGGACACAGCAAGCTGATAGGCTGCTCCAAGAGTTTAAATCTAAAACAATTGTGCCACGGGCACTCCACGCTGCTGGGCCCAAATAAAGAGAAATCTCTGGGCCAACTTTAGGAATAACTTATCATTAAAGCTTGAATTGTGAGAGAATTCAGAAAAATTAAACTCAGTTTTAAAGTATCTGACTATTTCTACCTCTCTAGAGTAAAGCAAATAAATATTACCTTTGATAAGTGTATAGGCAATTTTTCTTTCCAACTGTGGAAAATAAAGTAACATTCCATATCACTTCTCTTAGTTCTTATATGGCTTGAATTGTTAAATGGGATGTGAGCTGAATAATTTAGCCAATTCTTACATATTAAAAGAAGCAAAAGAAAAAAAAAAATCCTCAGCAGTTTACAGAAGTTAAGGGTAGATTATACTACCATCAAAAAAGTTGAAATGTTCTCAGTAGCATAAATATTATTATCTTAATGTGTGAAAGAGGCACAGGTTGCTGCTCTTGGAAGAGATTCCAGGCTTCAGATGAAGAAACTGAGCGAGACACAGAAGGGAGACAAACTGTCCAAGATGTATGAGATTTACTGAGTTGAGATCAGAACCTGATTCTCAGTTCAGAATTTGACTCCTCCCCACTAAAAGTTTTCTTCATAAATATAAAGGTTGATTATCCCTAATCTGAAAATCTGAAATCTGCAATGCTCAAAATCTGGAAATTTTTGAGCACTGATGTGACACTGCAAGTGGAAAATTCCATGCATGACGACCAAATTTGTTTCACAAAACAAATTTTGTTCAAAAAAATAATGTACATAATTCTTAAAAATATTTATAAAAATACTTTCAGGGTGTGCATGTGCACATAAATGAATTTTGTATTGAGACTTCGGTCCTATCCCTAAGATAGCACATTATGCATATGTAAATATTCCAAAATCTGAAAAAATCCCAAATCTAAAATACTTCTTGTCCCAAGAGTTTCAGCTAAGAGATACTCAATCTATACTTTGGTTCTCATATGTTAGAGGGGTTTCAAGTATATCACTTAGAGATCCTGGCATTAAGAAGCTCTGTCTTGAGTGGGACGTGGTGGCTCATGCCTGTCATCCTAACACTCTGGGAGGCCGAGGCGAGGGGATTGCATGAGCTCAAGAGTTTGAGACCACCCTCAGCAAGAGCAAGACCCCCATCTCCAAAAAAAATAAAAAAAATAGCCGGGTGTTGTGGTGGATGCCTGTAGTCCTAGCTACTCAGAAGGCTGAGGCAAGAGAATCCCTTGCACCTAAGAGTTTGAGGTTGCTGTGAGCTGTGATGCCACAGCTCTCAACCCCAGGGTGACTGAGTGAATGTCTATCTCAAAAAAAAAAAAAAGAGAGAAGAAGCTCTATTTTCTCCATTTCCTTAGCCACTAACAAGAGCTGAACCTATCCACACCAGCCCGGACTCACCACCCTGGTCCCTTACTCCTCTCTCTCTTACACGCCAGCCTCACACACCCCCTGGGCATTGTCACCCTTCTGCTATGACTACTCTTTTCTTACGGACTCCACCTGCCTCACTTTTATCCCCTCACTCCCTAGAGAGGGCGAAGCTAAGTGGATAATATCTGGATTTTCTCATGGGGGTTGGGAGAACCCCCAAACTTTTAATGTTTTTATTCCTTCACAAAAAAAGATTTGCATTTTTAAGCCTTGGAATTTCAAAATGTGACTTTGTTTTTATGATTTTGAATGTCAAAAAATTATTAGGATTCTTTCCATTTTTGGGGGGAAAAAAAATTCCAGGATCAGCTAACTTGGATAGAGAGAGCTAGACCTTGCTCTAGAACTCAGTGGCCTTGTCCCCTTTATCAAGGCCGCTTTCCTCCAGGGCCTCCACTTTCCCACCAGGAAGGGCAAAGGAGAGGGCCTGCAGCAGGCAGTGGCTGGGGAACCTCGGAGACATGTTCCAAACATTGCCATTTCCATGCCAGATGTTTTCTTACAGCCCCAGCCCTGTGGGCTGTCCCTTTCTCACCCCACAATCCCAATATCCTCCTTCACAGTCTCAAATTCTGAGATTCCTATTCAGAGCAATAAACATTTCCTGAGAGCTTCTCTTGTGCTCCCTGTTAGACTGAGCACTGTGAGGCAATAAAAAAGAAACATAAAACATCATTTCTTCTCTTAAGAAAAACTAATCGGAAAAGAGGCCTGTTTGCATGAACGAGAAGTTTGCATTTTAGATTTTTCTTTAAAGGAATGCAATTTTAGTGCTTTTATGCACTTTTAGTAACTCAGAACCAGCCTACAAAGCACTGCTTAGGAAAGCACTTAGAGGCATGCTTTAATTAATCCACTAAAATTCTTTGAAATGAACAAATCAAGGGCTTCTTTGTAAATGGGGGGGGGGGGATCAGAGGCTTGGAAAACAATTGATTCTCTTAAATATTTGAAACATTTTTGTCATAGTTTCACAATATTAATTTGTCCTATTATAGAAGAAGAAGAAAAAAAAAAAACACAAAAAGCATAGAAACTTCCTGAAGGATCACATTTTCAGAATGACTGGAATCTAAAATCTGAATGGAAAGTTGATTCTCTCTGCCCGAAATGCATGTGTTGCTCATTTCTATGCATCAAATCTGTAACCATCTTTGAAGGTTGAGTTCAAATATTACCTCACTCATAATAATAATGAGTGCCTCCTTTAAGTCCTTGCGATCGACCACCTGCCCTACCTTAGAGCACTCATCACCTCTTTTCTTGCATCATAATAATTTGTGTACCTGACATATTTTGCCCTGGGCTGGCCTCCCTGGGAGCAGGGAGCATGTCTAATTCACCTGCTTAGACTGTGCCTTGTAAGCAGCAGGTTTTTACATATTGTTAAGAGTAGTGGTCTGCCATTCTGTGACAGATGACTCTATCAATTAGGACACAGGTTCAGCTGTGTTAACAGATATTCTTCTTAGTAAAGTGTCTCAAGAATGGAATAAAAAGTACCCAATGTACTCACCCCTACTATAAAACTAATTTAGGACCTTCACATGAAAGCTATAACCCAGTTACAATCTAAGAATAGGGGGAAGGGGGAAAGGGTGGGGAGGGAGGGGGGAGATGGGTAGAGGGAGGGGGATTGATAGGATTACACCTGCAGTGCATCTTACAAGGGTATATGTAAAACTTAGTAAATGTGGAATATAAATATTTTAGCAAAATAACTAAGAAAATGCCGGGAAGGCTATGTTAACTAGTGTGATAAAAATGTGTCAAACGGTCTATGAACCAAGTGTATGGTGCCCCACGATCATATTAATGTTCACAGCTATGATTTAATAAAAAATAAAAATAAATAAATAAATAAATAAATAAATAAAAGAAAAAAAATAATAATAGCTGAAACGAGTTAGCTATTTCTTTCTTGTCTACATTAAACACACACACCCATAAGGAGTCTAGGGCTGATAAAGTAGCTCTGAAGTCTGGGAAACCAGGCTGCTCCTAACTGGCTGCTCTAGACCATCTGCATGAAATGTGGGCTCTCCCCCATGTCTGTGCTCCAGTCCATTCGAAGGAGGACAAGGAGAAAGGGGGGCCTGCTACTTTTACTGATGGCACAATGGGGCAGTTGTATGCACTGCTCCACTCACACCCACTGAGAACTCCATCTTATGGTCCCACCTGCCCGGTGGTGTGCTAGAGCCCATGCTGAGGTCAGTGTGGATTGTGAGTCACTTGGTTCCTTGAAATCAGCCATGGAAAAATCCATACCAGAGTCAAGAACTCACAAACTCATCTTCTTTTTTCTTCTATGACAGCTGGTTATTAAACATCCACCAGCAATCCACTGCACCTAGGTGCAAGTGGGGCAGAAGTATATGGCTTTCCCCCCTCTGGATGATCTGATCAGATATCATCCAGATCATGCATTTGGCAGCAGCAGGTTGTATTTATATAGAAGAAGCTAAGAATGGACATTTGCCAACAATAGAAGTCTCCATAAATAAGAAGTTACATGGAAACATGGAAAAGAAAAATGGAAAGCCGTTGTTTTTGTTTTCAACTGTGAAAGAACAGATACGTCTGTATGTGTGTATCTGTGGAGTCTATTACTCTCTTCCAGTTGTGAAGCCTTTGCTAGGCAGAAGTTAAGCTTCTTCTGTGTGGGCTCAGGGATAGACCTCTGAGTAGAGGTCCTATGAGCTCGATTCTGCTTCTTTTTGACTATGAGCACTGTCCAGAAATGAAGCACTGGTTTCCACCACTGTAGGCGTCCACACCAGGACTGAATGATCCCTTGCAGGTTTCCACAGAGGAGATTTCCTTTTGACTGGAGGTTACCCTAGCCATCTTCCAGTCTCTGTTCAATCTTCAGATCGGAAGAACATTTTTCCTGACCCCTCAGGTTCTTACAACTCCTAGTACTTTCTGTTGCTCCACTTACCATAGATTGTAATTATAAGGCTAATAGTTTAATTAACATCAGTCCTTTTAACTAGACTGTAAGACCAGCCACTGTGTTGTTTCATTCACCATTGTGTCTGTGGCACAAAACAAAGTGAGCGACCACACTGGTCATTCATTAAATACGCACTAGATGGAGGACAGATACACTGCGAGCTACCTATGTGGACATCCTTGTACATGTCTCACGATAATCGTTATTTAAAAGTAAGACATGTAGATATAAAACAGAACAGAAAGCAGGTGAAGGAAGTGGCAATAAGTACTACCAGTCATGTAGAGGGAACTGAATTTGATTCTAGGCTTCTTGGAAACCAAATACAAAAAGAGAACATGTTGGATTACTAAATTTGCTTTCTCTAAAGAGAAAAAGCTTGTGAAGTCATCGGCAGAGCCAAGCTTTCCTGGTGATTTATTAAAATTAGACTATTATTTCATCTCAGTTAATGTTTAATCATGATCAAATGTCTCTTTCTTTGAAAGAAAAAGAAAAAAGGAAGGAAAGGAAAGGAAATCTCCCTCTCCCCACCTCCAGCGATTGTCCTGCCACTGAGATTTCTTTGCTGTCCCCCACATACCCCCCATTTGTTTTGCTCCTACCCTCAACAGTCTATCAGAGCTGCTGTTCTGAAGGGTAGTACTAATATCACCCCGGCTCTATCTCTGTTTGTGCCTTTATTGCAGTTGACATGTCTTAATTAGTTGAAACTCCTGACCTTGGCTGGATCATGTCCCCTGGTTCTGTCACACTGGATTTTGCTAGTTTTCTTTCTATCTTCCTGGGTGTTCTTCCTCTAAGTGTCTTTTAAGGGTTACTTCAACTCTGCTCTTTTATTCAACATTTTAAATAGACATTTTTTAATTTTTAGGTTTTAAAATTATTTTAATTACTTTTTTTTTCTTTGACCCTTTTTGTTTCTCACTACATATATTCTCTCTCTAGGAAATGTTATCTACTCTCACAGCTCTAATTACTCTCTGGATTCTAATTACTCCCAATTTTAGATCTTCAAACTGGATTATCCACCTGAGCTTCAGACTTCCTTCTGGGTAGCACACATGCACTTCAAATTGAGCATGCCCCAAGCTGAGCCAGTATTTTTGACTATCCTTTATTTCTCATGTGCTCCCTATCCCAGTGGAAAGCCCTACCTTCCACCCAGTTTCTCCAGACAGAAACCTTGTCATCATCTTTAGCTCTCTCTCACCCTGATTCTCCATTCCCCAACACTCACCCATCAGGCCCCATCAATCCTAGTTCCCGTGTCCCTCTCAAATCAATTCTGAGCCCCATCACCAATACCACCAGATTTCTGCCTTAGCTCTTCAACAGTATCCCACCCTGGGGCTTGCCTTCCTTCTAATTGATTTTCCACAAAGCAGGCTTCTGAAGCAACACTGTGAACTTATGCTTGCTCTATGTAAAACTTAGCAAGGCGTCTCTGAGGTCTTCGGGATAAAGTCTTAACTCCATAATGAGGCTTAAGTGGCCCCGCCTTATCTGACTCCTGTTACCTTCCAGCTTTATCTCTTCCTTATCCCAAAGGCCACTGCTAAACTCCACCTCCCTCCAGTTGAACCACATCTGCTCTCTATAGCACCTGGCTGTCTCTTGCTCGGAGTCAAGAGACATGTGCCCATGCTGTACCCATCCCTCCACACTTCTCCTAGATCACCTGCAACTGCACTTTCACTATCACGTTAGAGGTAAGTTCATTTGTTTATTCACTCAACAAATATTTATTGAGCACCTAGTATGTGTGATGTACGTAGAACTCACTTGTAGCACAGCAATGAGGGAGGCAGACTTGGTCTCTGCCTCCATGGTCCTAGTCCAAGAGACCTTCCTTAACTTTCTAAGACAAGAGTCTTAGAACTTAGTCTTTACCCCACAGGGAAGGTCTTCAGTGTATTTTAATGACTTTTAAGCCAGAGTTTATATCAGGATCAACAAACTTTCCCGTAAAGGGATGGGTGACAGATAGTAAATATTTTGGCTTTGTAGGACATTAAATTCTCTGCAGTTGTAGAAGGAAAACATCTAAAGAGGACATGTAAATGAATTTGCATGGATGTGTTCCAATAAAACTTTATTTATAAAAACAGAAGGCCAAGCTAGATTTGGTCCTTTGGCCATAGTTTGCTGATCCCTGTTCTAAACGAGAATGTTTGCATTTACCTTTGCATCCATAGCACAAACAGAGTGTTTGACATAGAGGATTCTCAATAAAGATTTATTAAACGAATAAACGAATAGTAAGTGAACACATCAAGATAGACCTCTTTCCTTTTTTTCCTCTGTGGCCACATTTTCTTGGTCACAATGTGCTCCACATTCATCCTTTGTAGTCGGTGACACCTCCTACCTCCCAGCGGGATGGTTTTCATCTGTTGCATTCATCTAAATATTTGTATTGAGCAAACACCACATCAGAAATATGGGTTACTTTGGTAGTAGTGATTGAGTTTTAAATCTTTTGTCACTATCCCCTAATCTTCCCCAATAACATAGTGTTTGTTTTTCTTCTAGGTGTGCTAGTTAAACTTTCTATCATCCAGATATGCTTCATATATTTATTATAGACAAGTGATTTTATTGGGGTGTATATAGATGTATTCTTTCCTTTGTTCCATATTTATTTAAATCTATCTTAAAATCTTTTTGAAGCATGGAAATTGAGTGTTTTCTTATGAGGGTAAATACTCAATTAAACTGTTGTATAAATCACTGATTATGTACATGGCATGAAGAGAAGTTTCAGTATGCAGTGGACACTAAGGTAACTCAGATGAAGTATTGTAACTAAAGGATTTATATAGTAGAAAAGAGATAAGAATGTGAATAAATGATCACACTACTACATAGAAAATGCCAACATGTCCTTTGGGGGAGGAATCAGCAAAGTATATGAGACTTTCATAGAAAGTAAAATTTATCTTTTGTTTTTTTTTTTTTTTTTTTTGTAGAGACAGAGTCTTACTTTATGGCTGTGCCATGGCATCACAGCTCACAGCAACCTCCAATTCCTGGACTTAGGTAATCCTCATGCCTCAGCCTCCCGAGTAGCTGGGACTACAGGCACTCGCTACAACGCCCAGCAATTTTTTTGTTGCAGTTCGCCGGGGCCAGGTTTGAACCTGCCACCCTTGATATATGGGGCCAGCGCACTACTCACTGAGCCACAGGCGCCGCCCAGTAAAATTTATCTTAAGCCAAAAAGATCAAAGAAGGTTCTGATGAAGAAATATTTTATCTGGAAATTGAAAGGTAGGTGTTTGGGATACTGATATGACACTAAAGGGACAGAGAAAAGTAGAGGCACACCCACAAGTTACTAGAAAGCAAGTTTCAATGAAGCTATATCCAGGGACTGGTTGATAAAAGTGAAGCCAAATCCCTCCAAGAAGGTGCCAAGTCCATTCTGGTCTGGAATGCATTGATAATTGGGACATTATGCCCAGAGACTGCAAATTGACATTCTGTCGTCATCCCTCTTTGAATAGAAACTCTGATCCCTTAAAGTAATTAGCACCAATTTGGAGCATGTGTGCAAAAATAAATTACCAGTGTCCAAAAACAGATACATTAGGTTCAATGGTTATGAAGCAAATGTTCTTATTAGCTCCGCCTATGTAAACAAAATCTGAAGTAATTAGCATTTAAAAATAGAAGAGACAAGGAGAGATCACAGCTCCCACTGGAAAATTATTATTTATATAAAGGTCCACAATGACGACACTTCAGGTGGCCTCCCTTGTCTCAGTCAGGTCATTTCAGTAGTTATTTCCTGGGGGTTAGGAGAAAGAATGAGGATTTGTGTTTATCAAGTGTTTTGCTGGAAATTGAAAGGTGTGTGTCTTCCATCAAGCAAACAAGTATCCTTGCTCTATCACCTCTTCCCAATCCCTTCATTGTGCCTCGTCTCATCCTCTTAAATGGTGAGAAGAGGATTTGCTGTGACTCAAGACTGTCAGCAGAATCTGCCCCCAGAAGCCCAGAAGCATGAAGTTCTGTTAGCCTTTGCAGTTAGAGAAAGGCTTGGTAGTGCTGGAGAAGGGCAGCAGCGCCCATGAACTCACCAGAGCACACTTCCAAATGGCCCTTGACATCTTCCCCAGAACATTTCATGTCTCATCAAGGACAGCGCCTCCCCATTGGTGTTAGGTGTCAGAGTGGGGAGGTAAACTGGCTGTTTGCTCCTGGAGAACTAAGGTGGACAGTGGGGCATGTGTAGTCTAATAAAAAGAACACTGGTCGTGTCTCATCGGGAATCTGGCTTCCTGCTGTTTACTATGCTAACTCGACCAAAGCACTTGCTCTTTCTGGGCCTCAGTTTTCCTACCCTTACAAGGATTGAGGCCGGGTGCAGCAGCTCACGTCTGTAATCCCAGCACTCTGGGAAGCCAGTCTTGAGCTCAGGATTTTCAGACCAACCTGAGCAATAGTGAGACTCCTGTCTCTACTAAACATAGAAAAATTAGCTGGGTGTTGTGGAAGGCACCTGTAGTCCCAGCTGCTTAGGAGGCTGAGGCAGGAGGATCGTTTGAGCCCAAAAGTTTGAGGTGGCTGTGAGCTGTGATGCCACGGCGCTCTATCCAGGGTGACAGACTGAGACTCTGTCTCCAGAAAAATAAATAAATAAATAAAAATGAACAAAATAAAATAAATCAAAAGAAAATAAACTATACGATTAAGGACTGAACTGGTCATCTTTTTGCCTAAGATTCTGTACAGTTTGTGACTCTTTCAAAGACATGACTTTAGTCTTTTATCTGCCTCTTCCCATTCATTGTCTTGGAAAGATGTGGTGCGCAGCATGTCAGGGCAGGGGTCTAGGACTCAAGCATTTCCCTTTTCCTCACGTATAAGTGTGTGAAGGTATAACCCATACTTTCTTCGCCCAAAGATTGTGGCTTTAAGAATATAGGATTGACGTGGAAGACACAGAAGGTCCAGTTAGCAGGAGAGTGGCAGAGTCCACCAGATTGCTCTCAGTCCAAAAAATGAAAACTAATATCATAGTAAAGCTGATGAGAACTTGGAATATAATGGAGGCTTAAAACAGAAGGGATTATAGGCATAAAAAATAGTGGCATGTTAAAGGGAGAGCTATGATCCAAACGTCTTGGTTCCCATTCCTCTTCCTGCAACGTCTTTCTTCCTCTCATTTAGAATGTCTAAGTTTGAATTGTGGCTTAGAGATTTATTAACATATATCCACTTTAGATAAAATTATCAGTGGCATTTTGTGGCAGTGTCAAGTGGATTAAATCTTTGGCCATTCATTTTTGTGAAGGCTTCACTCATTTTTCATGCTTTTTTCCAAGTAATTTTTCCACATATAATTAATATCAGTCCCTCTGCCTGCCTGAACACACACAGGTGAGTTGTTTGTTTGTTTGTACAGAAACTTAAATACAGGTGGACATAAAGTTCATGTGCAATTTGATGTAGTTTAGCAGTATATTGCACATGAACTTTAGTCCACCCTGTATGTCCTTCTCTGAGGATTTTCCCATCTGCCCTGGTCAGTCTATATTTCATGGCACTTCGTCCATACTTTCCTTAACAATTACCTCAAGTTTTTCTGATTTCCCTGTGCATGGATCCATCTGTTCTGTTAAATTGTAAGCTCTTTGAGAACTGAGAATACCTCTGTGTACTTGTTTCCAAGGCCGGAAATGCTGCTGAGTTATGTTTGCTGAATAAATGAATGGAAAAAGGAAAGCTTCATCTGTGCCTCCTTCATTCCTTCTTCACGAGAAAGGAGGAAGGGTCAAAGGATGGGCAGAGCTGTCTTAGCTGTGTAGGATCTCTTGTCTTATGTCTTTATGGCTGTAAATTCATGAGTCCCATCCATGATCGCATATGGGTGTCCTGAGTACAGACGGTGGGTGGGAAGACAGCATGTAGACTTGGAGCTGCCAGTCTCAGCGTGAGGTCTCCTGGAGCCAGCCCTCCACAAGCTTTGGCTAGGGGCTGGATCTGTTCTCCATGCACCAGCATCAGTTAACTGAACCACTGGGAGAGGAATGTGGCAAAGGTCAGGCACCAGGGGTGGTACCTGCAACAGTTGTGGAGAAAGGGGGAGGCAGTGTGGCCTCTTTGCTCAGACACTTGGAGGAGGATAGAAGGGAGAGATCATACAAAAGCCATTGACTTTGGTCCAGCAAAGGGAAGGTTCTTAAATGTTGGTGAAAGGTAAGTTGGCATGGGGATGGGGAGTAACATCTTGCATCTTGTGGATGCGAGAGACAGAGAGAGTCTGGAGTAAGGACATGGGAATAAGAGAGACAAAGAAAAGAAAGATTGAGAACAAATAAACCTGGGAAGGAAGGGAAGAAGAGAGGGAAGGGAAAAGGGAGAAAGGAATTTTGGTTAAAATGTGAAAAGAGAAAGTCACTGATATCCTCAGGGAGAAAATCAACTGGGGTGAGGGTGAGAGAAAAGTCTGCAGAAAGAAAAGAGAAGTGGGGAGGCAATGAGCTCAAACCAGGAGACAATTAACGCGTGCCAAGCTCGCTCAGCTCAGGAAACTCCTTTGGTAAGCCTGGCAAAGGGAAGATCTCTGCATGGAGGGAAATGTGCTGATTCCTGCCCGGGGCCTGTCAGGGGGTAGAAATAGATCAATTAGCCTGGGTGGGGCTCTCTGGCTGGAGCTCAGTGCCGGACCAGGCCAGGCCAAGCCAACAGCTCTCACATGATCGTTAACCTACTAAAGGGCCATCAGCTGCAGGGCAGAATCAGCCTTTTACCCCAGGAAAAACCCTCTTGTTGTACCTTTCATGTTTCTGCTGTCCTGGCCACCAGCTTTCTGCCAGACCCAGCTTGGGACCCAGTTAGACAATGACACTTGGTCTTGGAATCTGGACAGGCTTTGAGGACCCTCTGAGGCTAGCACAGCCCAGTACAACAAATTGGTGGGATAATCCTTGGAGCATACTTGTGGGTGGAAACAGAGGGCATTTTGGAGCAGAATGTTCCTGATGCATGTTTTTGAGAGAAAGTTTTCAGTGCCAGGAAGGCCCTTGAAATCAAGGCTAGGCCAGTGCTAGGTTTATGAATTCAGACATTCATTAGTCAACAATTTTTGAGTATCTACAACACATGGGACTCTGCACAGGAGGCTGAAGACACAGATGGAAGTAGACACATTCAGTGCAAAGAGAGTGATGGTGATATTTTTTCTCCACCCAGCTTAACAGAACATATGCAGAAGGTGAGTTGGGACTCAGAAGGACCATGACGAATCCTGTATCAAGAAGAAGCGAGGTTTCTAGGAAAGGGGAGTTTGAGCATGACCTCAAAGGCTGAGTAGAATCCACAAGGCAGAGAAAGTGTAAGATCCTAGGGAGAGAGAGGCACAGCCAAAATGTGTCCTCAGGCTTGACTAGAGGATGAACAGGCCCCGCAGGAGACAATGGAGGGGATAGAAATGGGGACCAGGTAAGGACAGCCATATATAAAGGCTCAGAGACACCCATAATTTGACAGAAGGGAGTTTAGAGATTATTTCAGTCACCTTGATGATTATATTGCTTTTAAAAAAAAATGTGTATGTATTTGTGTAAAATAGACTTTACTGAACAGTGCCTAGGGTTGGGGACAGAGAGGAAGGGGTCATTAAAGCAAGTTAAACATCTTATTTTTTGTCTTTTAAGAACATGTGAGTGAATCTCCTCTTCTCAACCAGAGTGAAAGGAGACACCATATCTTAAACTTCTTTTTTTTTGTCATTCCCTCCACCATGATATCCAGTGTATTGACAAGCATGTGACAGACACTTAGTACAACGAAGTGGGAAAAAGTCCCAAGACTGATTTTGATTTTGATTTTTGCTTTAAATCCCTGCCTCATATAGACGTTTATGGATTACGCTGCCATGTGGCTATTTAAACAAAAGTCAATTTCACCTTTGCAAAGAGATGAGCTACCCTTCGAACTACCTCTAGGTGAGAAAGATGCTAGCTTTCTGCTGCACAAGTTCACCAGGGCACACACTTTATGTCCTTCAGTTGCAGGCTGTGGATCCAGGTAGGCCGGTGAGCAATGTCTGGGAAAATGGGATCATAGAAGGTAACAGCTACTGGAAGAATTTGGCCCCAGAGCTGAGGACTTCTCAATCAATATGCATGACTTTTAAAATTCCTATTCTAATCAGAGAAACGGAAATGAAATTCCCAATGTAGCTTTTCGTTAAAAAAATAAATTACAAGTGGTATATGATATTCATGCATACCATTTCCTCTGAAATTCTTTTTAAGAATTGAATAAAATAACTATATAGCATACTGGAAAGAACACTAGCCTAGGAGTCCAGAGATTTAGTTTCATGCCCTAAATTTATCACCTGGTAGCTATGTGATCAAAAGCAGTTAGTTCCCTTGTCTTACCTCACTTTATTCATACATAGAATGACAGGGCTGATGATCTGTAAGCTCCCCTTCAGCCCTGGTAATGCCTAAGTTCATGATTCCATATCCCTCCGTCTACCCATCTTCTTCACAAATATATAGGGAATTCCTACTTGGGCAGTGGGCAATGTCCACGTGATTTGAGTCTTGGGCTCTGAGTTGATAGGTTGATGGCATCATCACACTTCCAAGCACCCAGACTCAACATCTTTGGTGAGTTCTGAGCCTGCCTTTTCTCTCATCCTCTTCACCTCCAGCCAGTCCCTGCTGTCTGCTCTTTCTCTATCTGTCCACCCCACCTGTTCCGTTCTCCACTACTCTCCTTCCACCCTCACCAGTTCTCACTTGAGTTGGTTGCAAAGAATTCCTAAGAGTTGTTCCAGCCTCAATACTCAACACTCTTCCCAAGCTACTCTCCAGGCTATGCCCAGAATTTCTACAATTTATGGCTTTAATCAACATGTTCTGAAGGTTTGCTGAATGCCAGATACCGTGCCTGGGCCCATAGGGAGCCCTCAGTGCAGAGAGCAAGTCAGATGTTAACAGACAAGCGCAGTGAGGTGGAGGAGTGCTGGGGACTCAGGTTTCTTCCTCTTCTCTCTGAAGCCTTCCTCCTTATTGTTCCCTCTTTCAGGTTTCTAGCAGCATCTCACTCATTACTTCCTTTTGTCAGTTTATTTTCTTTCTTCTCGACCAGACTCTGTAACTTGAGGGCAGGGATCTGATCAATTCAAGCCAACTTCTACTCAGAAGCATCAAATGGCTCCCTTTTGCTCTCAGGAGGAAGTCTCTCTTTGTATTGGGCTTTTAAAATCCTAAGAGTTTGATACTTATCTTTCCAATCGACCCTGCTAATAAACCCATTTTGAATCCCACTCCAATCCCAGACTCTTCCTCTTACCCCTCTTCCACCTCTAAAATCTCTGCCTTCAGGTACTCAACAGCTTGGCCGCACCAAGTACTCTCACGTTCACTGCCTTGGGGAGTTAAGCCCTTTCTTCTTCTGGGAATTCCAAATACACTATGAGGCCACCTCCCCCTCCACCCCCAAGGATTTACCTCAAGGGTCCTTTTCTCTTTCAGAGGTCTGGTTTAAAGTCTATATCTTCTAAAAACTTTGCAGACAATCAGTTCCACCTATTCAGAGATAATTTTCATCCACTTCCCAATACTCTTTTTTTGTTGTTGTTGAGACAGATTCTCACTCTGTCACCCTGGATAGAGTACCATGCCCTCAGCCTAGCTCACAGAAACCCCAAAGTCTTGGGCTCAAGCAATTGTTTTGCCTCAACCTCCCAAGTATCTGTGACTGCAGGTGCCCACCACAATGCCCAGCTTATTTTTCTATTTTTAATGAAGACAGAGTCTCACTCTTGCTCAGGCTGATCTTGAACTCCTGAGTTCAAGCAATCCACCTGCCTTGGCCTCCCAGAGTGCTAGGATTACAGGTGTGAGCCACCGTGCCTGGTGTCCCCAGTACTTCTTAGAATAAATGCTTTGACATGTATTGTGGTTATCTTTTGCAGAGGTTTTGCGACCCTTTCTGTCTATTTGCTATATTATGAGGTCCTTGGTGGAAGCTGGATTCGTGGATCCTTTGCAGCATAGAGAACTCAGAGTCTGACACTTAGGCTTCCTCTGCACTGAGCAGTTGCCTTATGTCAGCTATTGTACAAGCTTTGTGACATCCCATCCTCACAATAGGCGATGAAATGGGCCCAGAAAGAAGATAAGTAAATTACCCGAGGCACTAGCAGGTGCTACAGTTTAGATTTGAACAAGGGTGCCTCTTAATGAACAGGCCAACTGCTTTCCCATAAGCAGCCCCACAATGCATGTGGCATTGTTTTGTAACCATTTGGAGGTGAGGGTGAAGAGGCCCCCCTGATTACTGAGGGAGATTTCTAAAGGTTTTTAAAAAGAATTGGCATCTCATCTTGTCCCTGAAGTCTAAATTGGAATCTAATAGAGATATAAAGTAAGGGTATTCTAGCAAAAGAATAAAATGTGAGCTAAGTCTCCCATGGAGTCAAGGAAGGATGTTCTTGAGGAGCAATTGAGAGCTATTCACTGACTCACCTCCCCAGCCAGACGCCAGCAACAGAGGAGGGAACATCTCAGTCCTGCTTAGGGCTGTTTCTCTGTTGCCCCTGGCAGAGTCTGATGCACGGCCTATGCTGGATAAATGTGTTTTAGGAACTAATCTATTCAATAAATCCTATGGAAGCATTTCTTGTGTGCAAGTAATTTTAAACCCTTGGCCTAGAATGCCAAACACCTAAATTGTTTTTATGAAGCCTTTATAAGCTCATACTAAAAGTTTTAGACCCTGAAAGTGAAACCTCTAGTCCCTAGAAAGTTTCACTGACCAACCCAGTTTCACTGACTGGCTGAGTAAAAAACAAACATTAAACTAACAGAATGAGCTATGAAAAATCAAATAAGAAAAAAAAAAAATCCTTCAGTTCCAAGAAACTTAGGTATTTTCAGTAATGTGCCTCCCCTAAGGAAACTTGAGGGCTTAGATGAAGTCGGTTTCATTTTTAGTAGAGAGCTTTTACCTTTAAAAAGAGACTGAAAGTCCCTCTCCCCAGCGGCCACACCATGGGTGTGGGGCTGAGGACATAAGGGGAACTGAGGCAGAGGCAGCGAGGTTCTGCTCACATCACACTGGCTTGTTTCACCTCTCTTCATTTTGTGTTAGAATAAGCTATGAGCAAGTCTGTATCAGGGAGCATGTTCGGATCACAACATTTATTGATTTCTTGAGTCAGAAAAAGGCTCAAACAGAGCTAGTGAGTGAGCAGGTTAGCAGGATGAAGTAAAAAATGCATTTCACTTGGTCAGGAGAACGGGCCTGCTTCTTTTCCACCACACATGGGTTTCCTTGAGAAGTCAGGTCTCGGTTTCCCCTTTCAGTTCTGACATATTTGGCAGATCCTCAGTATGATGGAATGAAAAAAAATCCTTATGAAATATGTAGTTGCTTTTAGAAATGAGAAATTTATAAGAAGCTTTGCACGTGCATGGAATGTGGGAACTGGAGGTTTTATCTTCACTCCAACACAGTTTTCCAGCCATGACACTGTTGACGATTGGGGCTGAATGATTTTTTGTCAGGGGAACTGTCTTTGCATTGTGGGATGTTTTTCAACATTTCTGACCTCTACCTACTCGATATCAGTGACATTCACATCCCTTCTCCCCAATGCAAAACATCTCCAGACCTGGCTATATGTTCCCTAGGAGGAAAATCAGCCCCAGATGAGAAACACAGCACCTAAGGTGCATTCTCAACCAAAATTGATGGGCTTCTTAGAATGAGGTAGCTGAGGGTGGATTTGGTAACAAGGTGAAGGGGCTCCCTCCATTTTTACTGACCCATTATGGATGGGGTACCCCAGGGAGCTCAAGAAATTAAGGTGCGTGTGTGTTCCAAAGGCAAGAAACCAGCGGTCTGAATTCCTGTATCATTAATGACTGGTTGTGTGACCCTCATCACACTGCTTAACCTCTCTGAGCCTAAGGGTTCCATAAATCCAGAGGATGGAATAGTTGTCTTCCATGAATGCTTTTTTTTTTTTCTGAGACAGAGTCTCACTGTGTCACCCTCAGTAGAGTGCTGTAGTGTCATAGCTCACAGCAACCTCAAACTCAAGAGATCCTCTTGCCTCCACCTCCCAAGTAGCTGGGACTACAGGTACCCACTATTATGCCCAGCTATTTTTTATTTTTGTTTTTTAGAGATGGGAGTCTAAAAAATAAAGGTTCTTGCTTGAGCTGGTCTCAAATTCCTGAGTTAAAGCAATCCACCTGCCTCAGCCTCCCAGAGTGCTGGATTATAGGTGTGAGCCACCATACCTGGCCCATGACCTCTTTTTCTTCCACTCTCCCCCATGATCACACCCTCCACCACAGAACTGTTAGGTGGGCTAAAGGTAATGTATGTGAAAGACACCATAAGTGAAAAAGCACAGGACAAATCTATGTTATCAGACTAAAAAAAATTTTTTTCCCTGGAAGAGTGAAAAAAAAGGAACTTTCATTCTTGGACAATTTTTCTGTCAAGAGTGGCAGTGAGGACCTCACAGCAGTAATGAAAACAATGGAGAAAATTCTCAGGGAAAACCGCCACCACGCCAGCTGCAAGACTTGTTTCCACTGGGCTATCATTTAGTTTGCATTTCTGCCATAGAAAAATGAAAGCCCTCCCTTAAAGACAGCATCATGATATTAGGCAACAACAAGAATGTTCTATCTGGCTGTTCACCTGCCTGAATATAAGTTGGCCCCCAGCTGCCTCTTGTCAACATGGCCATGACCTGGAAGGTGTCTGGGTGGCTCCTGCCTTCAGCAGCTGAGAACTTCTGAACTATTAGAGGCTTCTGAAGGCTGATGGTTTCCTCAGGGTGGGAGTCAAAGAGCTCAGACCTCAGAGAAGGTGGTAGCCTTCTCTGTTCTGGAGCCAGGCCAAGTCAGTCTGGGGCCTCTGGCTTGAATCCAACACTTGGGATCGGGGGTGTTTCCAGCTAGAGTAACAGCCTAACAAACCCACTAGGTGCCAAGCCAACAGACTATTGACTATCCAGGAAGTTCCATTAGCTTAGAAAGAAACTAGAAGTTTAGATCAGAAATGTCTAGGACCCGGGCCAGGTTCAGGTTAGGAGAGGGAATAATACAACTCACACTTGTCAAAGTGCTTCCTAGATCACTCTTTCATTCTTAGAGGGAGTACAGGATAGTGGTCAAGGGCCTGCACTTCCAAGCCTCAGATGTGTCTCCTGGCTCTGCTCCTTGCAGCTCTGTGACCGAGGGAACTGGTAGGGACCACAGAAGTGTAACTTGAGTGTGCCAATCAAGCCTCACAGTGGCCTCTGTAGTCAGTGGTGTTATCTGAACGTTGCTGGTGTAGAACCCGAAGTTCAGACAAGTGCACCCCCACACAGCACCCCACACCCCTTAGGCCTACTCCTCCTCTAGACCACTCTTCCTTCACTGTCCGCTATCTAAAGGTCATCTGCCCCTGAAAGTCTGTGCAAAAGCTGCCCACTCGGTGAATTCTGCCTCCGGAGTGGAATTAATCTCAGCTTCCTCTAAGCCCCGTAGCATTTTGTCGGTGTCTCTCTTGCACTGTGGCACTCTCTTTGGCCATCGTAGGCAAGAAAAGGCCCTAAGGAAGGACATAACATGTCACAGAGGATGACACAGGCCCTAGAGAGAATCAAGGTGAAGAATTCAGAAAGATTAAAGGAAGGAGAGTTTCCTCTCTACTTCTCCCGTCTCACGGTCAGAGCCCATCATGACCTCACCACTTTCCAGTCAAAGCTAACTCCAGACACGCTGTCCCTCTTCCAAGGTGGAGTTACCTCCACGTGCCCTGTGAGGGGGCCCAAGGCTGCAAGTGCTTAAAAAATACGGATGGTGCTGAGCTGAGGGAGAGGAGCTTGCTGACAATAGGTGACGGTGATGGAGGACAGTAGAGATGACAGAGATAACAAGGAGGTTATCTGAACCGAAACCCAGTCGTCACGAAGGGTGATTACTCACAGCGTTTCGCTATGACTGAGTGAACAGCAAGAGATCCATGAATCAGACCTAGAAACAGAGCCCACTCATTGACAAACCGAGAAGAAATTGGAAATGGGGAAAAGGCACATGGGCAGGCCTGCCTTGAGCCCAAGCCATAGATTAATGTAGCAATGGAAATACTGTTTCTCTCCTTTATTTAAAAAAATGTAACTTCTGGCCAGGCGTGGTAGCTCACACCTATAATCCTGGCATTTTTAGGAGGCCAAGGAGGGTGGCTTGCTTGAGTTCAGGAGTTCGAGATCAGCCTGAGCAAGGAGGAGAACTCCATCTCTACTAAAACAGAAAACTAGCCAGGTGTCAGGGCAGGCACCTGTAGTCCCAGCTACTCAGGAGGCTGAGGCAGGAGGACCACTTGAGCCCAAGAGTTTGAGGTTGCTGTGAGCTGTGATGCCACAGCACTCTATCTAGAGCAACAGAGTAAGACTCTGTCTCAAAAAATATAAATAAATAAATAAATAAATAAAATAACATAAAATAAAATAAAACTAGCTTTAAAAACAAAGTTTTTTAAAAGTTACTTTTCGTTTTTTATTAAGGAAGATGTAGAAAATAGCCAAAAGTATAGAAAAGAAAATCTCATTAAGCAGAGTTGAGTACTATTTAAACTTTTATCGTTCTCTATGTTTCTTTCCCTGTTCTATATGTCTGATTTTTGCATAGTTGAGATCATAATGATTCTGTTTAGGACAAGCTAGATTTTATTTTTTTTATATATATAGACAGGGCATGCATAAGGGACAAAATTCAAAAGGTACAAAGGTATCAGCATTGAAAAGGCAGTCTCTCTCCTGCCTCCGCCTCCCTCCCCACCTCTCAGCTTTTCTGTGTGTCTCTCTAAGCCCTTCCAGGGAAATCCTATGCCTACCATTGTACATTTTTGGAGTGAGCTAACAGCCCTTAATCCTTCAGGGTTCTCGGGGACCAAAAAAAATGTCCATAAGAAGGAAACAGGTCCCTAATGCAATGTATCTGTGCTGATAAAATATATAATTATGCTACCTCAATGACAGTTACATAACCAAAATTATATAGTGCAACTCTTTCTAAGGAATGTTCTCAAGCTGACAACAGTAGCTGGAGGTACTCAACCAAGATGCACTCCCTTAACAGGCATCCATCCCAAAGATTTCCCCAAGGTGTTTGAAAAGCACAGAAACACAGAGGTCAGAATCTGCAGGTCTCCGGGTTGTGGTGACAAAGACATTAACCCCCAGCCCTGGCCCCTAAAGGCAGGCCTTTCCTTCTCCCAAGATCAGACCTGCTAAGGACTTCCTCATCTTGTTCAGCCCTGGGTTCTGGGGGTGGGTAGGATGCGTGGGAAGGGTGGGTGGGGGAATTCCAGTTCAAATGAAGCAGTTTAAAGAAAGTCATTTTCATAAAATCTTGCTCAAAATAGAGAAAGTCATTCTATACTTACCTAAACTCTGTCCTCTTCAAACTCACCCCCCACCCACCCCTACACCCATAAAGAAGCAGAGTAGCGCGATCCAGGATTTTCCTGGAGATCTGTGCTGTGGGTGCTGCCCCACCAGCTCGCATTGCCACAGGTCCTCCTACCCGAATATTCACCACCCACCATCTCAGTGTGCACTCAGACCTTCTCCCCAGAAAGCAGTTTCAAGAGTTTTCAGGAATCTGCTACAATTTGAAAGTTTATTCACCAGCAAAGTGAATTTCCCTTTCTGTTCTCCTTCCTCTCCTCCCAGTACCCATCGGATAAAGTTACAGAAGGCATCTCACAACCCCCACCAGCCCCCTGCTGAATAACACGTTGTCTGGCAACAGGAGGCGTTTGATTACATTTGGATGGAGTGCCTGCATCAACTCCAGTTGTCCCTGAATTGGAACTGATGGGCCTCACGTGCTGTAGCCAACAGTTTGCCTTCACCCACTCCCCTCTCCGAAAGGAACTTCTCTGGGAAAACAAGAAACCTACGTGCCATCCTGGGTGAGAGACGAGCAGGAGCTGTGTCCCAGCATCGCGCTCCCCGTGTGGCAGTAAGAGCACAGGCTGAAGGATTTGCAGCAGCAATCCACGCTTCAGGCATTTCCAGACAGAACCTCGGAACCCAACAACCCCTCTGCTAATTTGGACTCACAGGCACTGAGTTCTCCCTGTGCGCTGCTGGTTCTTTAGCAAGACTTCAACACCCCCATTCTCACTCGCTGAATAATGGCCCCCCAAAGATGTTCACATCCTAATCTCCATAACCTGTGAACGTGTTATTTTATGCGCAAGGAGGAAGAGTTAAGGTTGCAGATGGAAATAAGCTTGCTGTAGCTGGCCTTAAAATAGGAAAATGATCCAGAATCACCTTTGTGGTCCTAATATAGCAGTGACCCATCAATAGGGCAGAGGGGGCAGAAGAGTCAGAACCATAGTGGTGGTGTCTTGAGAAAGACTCGACCTGTCATTGCTGGCTTTGAAGGTGGAAAAAGGAAGCTGTGAGCCAAAAGCTATGGGCAGCCTTTGCAATCTGGACAAGGCAAGAGAACGAATTCTGTCCTACAGCTTCCTTGATTTCAGCCCACTAAGACTTACTTCAGACTGCTGACCTCCAGGACAGTAAGACAATAAATTTGTGTTGTTACAGTAGCAGCAGTTCACCTCGGGCCTCCTCTGTGCTGGGCCTGGTACCTGTGCTGAGGCATTCGCATAGAAGGTGGTTTGTACTTTGGATCCATCAGCAGCAGCCACCTTGGGAAAATGAAGCCACTCTAAGTGTCCAAGCACAGGAAAATGACACAGATGGTAGAAGTGAAGGAGCAGACCCAGACATGGACAACAGCAGAGTTTGCTGCTCTGGTGCTGGGAGGCTAAGACAGAGAGACAAAGAGAAGGGCGTCATGTTGCTGGAGGCCAGAGGCCAGGGTCACATGCTGAAGCTGGACCATGGTGGGCTGTCCAGTAGATGCTGGAGCCCTGGGGAGAACGCATTCAGGAGGAGACGCTGGCTGAGGGAGAAAGACAGAGAAACCCTAGATTCTCCCTTCCTCCTGCCCTCCACTCTGGGGCTGGTGATTCCTACTGGCTGTGCCCAGCTGGGAGCCCCCCAGTGCAGGAGCCTGGGGTGCAAGAGGTCATCCTCTGCAGTTCTGTGTGGAGGTATGAGGATGAATAGGCCCACGCCCAGCATACTTCTCTTTTCTGCATTCATCACCATGAATCTTGAAACGTATTTTTTTGTTTAAAACCTGAATTCTTTCCCATGACTTCTAAGACCCTCCATAAACTAGCCCATGCTGGCCTCTCTGTCCCCTCTGGCGTGCTCTCCCCTCACTTGCACCACCACACTGACCTCTGCTTTATTCTCATCATGCACAGCAAGTCTCATCTTGGGGCCCTGCACCTGTCCTAGCCTCACTGAACTCTGCTCCCCCATGTCTCTCGTAACTAATAACAGTTTATTATTCTGGTCTCAGCTTGACTGCTGTTAAGTCAGATGACCCTGTTCTCCATCTAAACCAGGTTCCCCTCACCTAAAGTGACCATCCTAGGCCCCTGTTTTATTTTCTTCTTATTACCTGGAATGATCCTGGATAGGGGCTTAACTTGCTTACTTCCCAAGCCTGCGTGCTTTTTGAGGAATGCTGTCTTCTGACTTGCTATATCCTTGCACCAATGTCAACTGGTTGTTTCCCAAAACCTACTTCTTCCTGGAAATAGAGTGGGGCTCATTTCGAATTCCTCTGCAGTTACATGTGACCAAGCCCTAGCTAATGGAATGTGAGTGGAAACTACGTGGCGCCCCTTTCAGGCCCACTGTGACAACCTCCCATCCACACTCCTGCATGTTCCTCCCTCCTGCCAGAGCACAACAAGGCCCAAGGGAATGACAGAGGCACTAGATGAAAGGCGTCTGGGCTTTCGAATGACTAAGTGAAGAAGAGTTGCCCCAGCAACCTACATACTCGTCCAGGATTGTTAGTTATGTGAGCAAGAATTAAGTTCAGTGTTGACTCATTGGCCTAACTAAAACAATCCCCAATGCCAAGAACAGTACCTGACCCATAATTGGTCCTCAATGGATAGTGATTGAATGATTGACTCTTAGACACCCAGTAATGGTGTGTTCAGCAATGGAATGTCATTGTTCTCTTGCACTAAGCTCCCCGAGGACAGGGAAGTGTTATATTCACCTATACACACTCTGTGCCTGACATTGAACTTAAACCCCAGGAGTTGTTCAATAGATACTGTTTTAGGCAGTACGAGGGTGACAGTGACTGACAAAGCAGAGTCTAGAAGCGGGAGTCTAAGGGGGTGTGCCCCATTATTGTAACACCCAACATCTCACATCTCGCAGCTCTTTCAGGTTTGCAAAGGGCTCTTCACATGATCCTTACTGACAACAATTCTGAAAGGTAATTACTATTATGATTCCCATTTTACATGTGATGAGCCTGAGCTCACAGAGGCATCTTGCTCAAAACCTTACTTCTTTGAATGATTAAGCTAGAATTAATTCATATTCAGAAGTATTAACAGAGTGCATAGGATGGGCTAGCGCTCTGGCTGAAGCTTCTGTACCTAATAGGGGTTCAGGAAATATGGGAACCCAAAGTTCTGAAGACACTGGAACTAGCTCCCAGAAGGCGACCTGAGAATTGCCTGGTCAGGCTGGTGTGTTCAGCAGAGAAGCCCCCCTGCCGCTGCTGTACACTTCGGGGCAAGTTTCTGGGTGGTCTTGCAGACCTGTCTGGAGTCAACAACAGTGCGGGCCCCCACCCCCACCTCTAGCAGCTCCCCCACTCACCCAGGCTAACGGCCCTGGCATTCTAAATCTGCCCTTTTCCATACATTCTTTCCTCCTTTCTGAGCCAAGATTTCAGTAGATGATTTAGAGTGAGTTCCAGACCATTTAGCTCAGTCAGAGATTTGGGTGAAAGTTTCCTCCCTCCTGTCCCAGGCCTCAGATAACCCATCAGGGTGTGACCACCCTGTGCGAAGGATGGGGAAGAAAAACTCCTGGAGATTTTTAGGCCCCAGGGAGGGAACCAAAGTTTCCTCAGCAGCCGTGTGTACCCACTCTAATCTAGCTGTACAGAGTGGTAGGAGTAGGCTGGTTGGAAAATTTAGGACAAAAAAAAAAAAAAAAAAAAAAAAATCAAGGAGGACATAATATGTAATTTTCCAAGCTGAGACGGTGAAGGCCCCTGGAGGGTCCCTGGCAGGCTGGATTCCTTCTAACACAAAGAGGGCTGGGGCTGGTGTCGGAAGAGGCAGGTGGATGAAGAGAAAGGGGAGGGTTAGACGGCCAGATCTCTGCAGCAGCTCAGCCTTTCCCAGTCTGAGGACACTCCTCTTCGGGCTCAGGTGCCTCTCTCCGTAAATACATTCAGGCTGCTCTCGCAGTGCAGGATGTCCCACATACCGTACATGTGAGGTGGGGTGAAATACAAATATGCTTTTTCATAATCGCTTTACACCTGGAGCAGCAGAGGACCGGTTTATTACCTTGGTAAACAAAAGTTAGAATTCAAGCAAAGTACAAACTTTGCCCAAGGCGCTTCTGACAGTGCACCTTGTGTTTGTGAAGTGAACTCGATATACATATGATGTGAAGAAATGGAAGGCTGGGCTTTTTCTTTTTCTTCCCTCTTGTCTGATTTCCAGGGTTTAAAAGTTCATGTGTGTGTGTGTGTGTGTGTGTATGTATGTGTGTGTGTGTAAGGGGGGGAGGGAGGTTGGGGGAATTTACTTTGGCTGTGGCTTTTTCCAGAATTTTGAAATCATGCTGTTTAGTGTGAAAAAAAAAAAAGTGAGTCTATTTACATTGTTTTCCAGAGATAATGTACCTTTTGCTGGTCTGGGAGTGACAATTAGGGTTTGTGACTGGGAGACAGGGTAAACCTGTTTGAGGAACACACAAAGGAAATAGGATTTGTATTAAATCTTACTTAAATTAAGCATTAAAAAATATTTATTCAGTGCCTATTTTGTGCCAAGCATGGAATCTCGAACTTTCATAAACATTTAGTCTTCTAAATGAAATAAGGCTACTTTCTAAATATCCACATGAAGTAAGGATTATTGATTAAAGTGTCTATTTTATAGATGCAGAAACTAAGGCTTTGGTTGCTAAGGTCATTCCAGTCTGAGTTTTATAATCCTAAATCCAGCCTTTTTTTTTTTTTTTTTTTTTTTTTACTGTCTTCCAACCTGTACGTGGGGTCACAGATATGAACCCCCACCCCTAATTTTTCTGCCTCATTTTCTGCCGGCACTTGGGGAGATGACTCATCTTCTCCATTCTTGGGTGAGTTTGTGCCCAGAGGAATTCCATTCTCTTCACCAGTCCCTTGGCCATCGGAGCCACCCTTTGACCACCCAGAACCTCCATATATTCCAGCACAAAGGATCTGAAATATGTGCACTAGATTTCCCCTTGAAACACACATGAGCTTAAAAGTGAAGACAGGGACAGCAAAGCATAAACATCTCGTGTTTGGTTAGCCACACAAATGCCTCTGCATTCTCCCATCTCCGGCTTGACAAAATCTGATAAGCTGCAGCAAAAGCATCTGAACTTTTTGGATTCTTTTCCAAAACAAGCCTTTGAACCTGAAGAACTTTGCCCATCTCTGCGTGTTTGCTCCACAAAGGTTCAGCTGGGGCTTGCCCATTGAACAGCTCAAGCTGGTAAAATTTTAACTCTTTCATTCACAGATTAATTCCCAAGCCTTCTAAAGTGACAATAAACTCATTAGCCTTACTTTTCAAAGAAATCTTTACGAATGTGTCAGCTTGTGCCTGTCTCCACAAATGAAGGACACTGAATTGAGGCTAGAGGGCGGTGATGTCATTAAGGCACTGTCAAGTCAGCAGTTTCAGGGGTCCCAGAGCTGTAACTGCCTGTGTTTAGCAGGATTTCAGGGGAAAGCCCACTCTCCCTCCTTCAGCTCCCCACAACCTTCACCCCCCTACCAATTATGCATCTTTAATTGTAGTTCTTTGAGGAATGCCTTTGGCTTTATTCATTACAAGCTTTTAAAAAAATTTGGCACTCGATTACTCGCTGCAATGGAACAGAGTTCAGCTGCAAGTGGATTAAGCACAATTCCTGCGCTAAAGCCCTTGAGGGAAAAGGAATGGGGATCTTGGAGGCAAAGCTTGGTCAAGGATTCTTTCTCTACAATCTCTGCCCTGAAAACCCAGGAAAGCCAAATAGTGGAATGTCAGCCCTTAAATGAACTCTAAAGAAGTTCTAACCCAAACTCTTTCTCTTCCAAGTGAAGGAAATCGAGGGTCTTTGCAATGAGCAAGGCTGAGGGCTACATAGTCAGCCTCCATCAGGCCTCTGTGTCTCCTTGTCCAGGTCTTACAACCCTCCCCCACACTGTCTTCAATACCCTGAGAAAGTGAAATTAAATAAAGACAAAAATCTGGCTCTAAATCCTGGCCTGGATCCACTTATCCTGGCTTTTCAGCACTGCTTGTCAATGCATGTCCATAGATTGAGTACATGGAAAGATGTTTACCCTGAGAAAGAAGAGACGCAAGAACACTGGAATGCTTCTGAAATGTTGACTGGAAATCTTAGTCAAGGTCGAGAGATCTTAGTGTTCCTTTCCTCAGTTATGATTCTATACCAGATAAGCAATGCTTAAAAAGACGCTACCCATACATAGAAATGGTAAATACTCAAGGTGATGGATACCCCAAATACCCTGTCTTGATCATTGCACATTCTATACATTCAAAATGTTCACATGTCCCCCATGTATATGTAAAATATTATGTATCAACACAAAAAAATTGTACAAGTCTATATTTCTTGCCTACTTTCAATTTCTTTCTCTCTCTCTCTCTCTCTCTCTTTTTTAATTTTCTTGCTGGAAATGCTACAGTGCTGGGAGTCCCTATCACTGGGAAGTGCAGTTAGTCCATGACTGAGTTCTATATTAAAGTAATAGATAGAAAATTAAGATATTCAGGCTCAAAAGTAGTTTAGTGATACTCTAGAGCAGGGGAGGCGAACACGCGGCTCTCGAGCCGCATGCAGCTCCAACAAGGTAACAAAAAACACCTGACTGAGCATGTTATATTATGTATTTAATATATTCTTGTTAAAATTATATGCTTTTGTGTGAGTGTTTGTCTGTTTTGGCAGGTCACTGCATGGTGTGGCTCTCTGACTCTCACAAAATTTTGGCTCTTTGTGTCGAACTTGTTCGCCACCCCTGGCTATATTTTCTGGTTGTAAAAGTGTTCCAAGTGGCTAGCCTAGCACACATTAGTACTTTGTTGCACTTTTGTGAACAAATAAAGGACAGTATGGGCTGGGCACAGTGGCTCACATCTGCAATCCTAGCACTCTAGAGGCCAAGGCAGGCAGATTGCTTGAGCTCAGAAGTTTTAGAATAGCCTGAGCAAGAGTAAGACCTCATCTCTACCAGAAATATAAAAAATTATATTTTTTTATATTTTATATTCTCCTGGAAGCAGGAGAAACGCTTGCACCTCAGAGCTTGAGGCTGCAGTGAGCCATGATGATGCCACTGCGCTCTAGCCCAGGCAACCAAAGGAAACTTTGTCAGAAAGAAAAGAAAAGAAAAGAAGGAAGGGAAAGAAAGAAATGGAGGGAAAGAAAGAAAGAAAGAAGGTACCCAGAGAGCTTAAAAAAAAAATACTGTTAAGCTCTGTGGACTGAGGGGAAGGACAGTTGAGGGAAGGGAGCCAACATTAAATGGCAGAGTTCAAAGAGTTCTAAAAAGGATTTTATCTTATGCTGATTTTTTTAAAAAAAATCTTTCTTTAACCTATGCAGATAAATTCTCAGCAACCTAGAGAGTCAGTGCAGACTAGGAGATAAATAGTTTGTGGATAGTCGTGGGATTTTTTTGTCTGTTTGTTTCTTTTTTCTGTTGCCACTGGACTCTGAAGAATTATAGCTATGAGCAAGAATGTGGAAAAAATCCACCTGTACCCAGAGGGCTGTGCAAAGTGGTTTTCAACACAATTTGCTCTTCCTCCCAATTTCAAAGTTTGGGCCTCTTCCTCACTAATGAAGCATCCATTTGCTGTAATTTGTGATTAAACTATCCACCTGCCTGCCTGCCCAACTCTGTTTAAACTGACTGCTATTAGCATGAGAAAATTATGTTATTTTAGCTATAACTAATTTGATTCCAGGGAGTTTATTTTTTCTGAAATGATACAAGAAGTTTAAACTACACAGCAATTGAATTAGTAGGAAGAACCTATACAGTAATTTCATTAAAATTTGTGGTGAATTTTAAATAATTACCATGAATGAAAATCATCTTATGAAATGTATATCTAACCTTGGATATTTTCTTCTTAGAATACTTATTTCTAATGAATAATGCAGATAAAACATTAGCAGGCTTCCCTTCTGTAATACATAAGGATATATAAAGAGACTCCTCCACAGCCTTATCTAGTTAGCCTGTGTGAGGCCACACAAAGGATTTTAGGTGAGCCTGCAACAAATGTACAGATCTTTTAGAAATCCCCAAAGGTAAGGCAAACAGTACAGTATAATTAAAATGAAAAAGTCTCAGCAACCAGAGTGAAACCTGCTCCATCCTTGGGGCTCTCTCATGAAAGTCACAAAGCCTCTACGTTAGTCCCTCATATCTCTCAACACACAGTGAGATACCTACAAATGCATAAAGTAAGAAGAGACACCGCTGGAATATCAAGTGATAACTCTTCTTCTTTCTTTGATGAATTGAATTTTTTTTTTTTTTCATTTAAATCAACCAAAACATTGGAAGGGGAAGGGAGGGGGGAGGTTTTGGTGGGGCCACATCTATGGTGCATCTTAGAATGGGTACAGGCAATTGCACTAATGTACACAGCTATGATTTAACAATTAAAAAAAAATGGAAAAATAAATAAATAAATAAATAAATCAACCAGAATGTTACTGCGGTTTTACCTCCATTAAAAATACATCATCACTAAAAAGGTAAAGCAAGAGTTTCGAGATCATTGGCCCCACTTCACTGTGACAGCACCGAAACCCTTCAATAAACACAGATTCCACTTCCCTCTCAAAAGGAGTATAGAGAAAACTTCCAAAGAAAAGGATGAAAAGAGTTGTCTATCTCTCTCCATTATCAAGCACATTCCCCTTAGGCCGCACCCAAACTAACCACGCTTGATTGAGTAGAGGTGAAACAGTTCACTGCGCTACATATCTCTACCACACAGGCCACTTCACTAAGAGGTCCTTGCCTACATTGCATTGCCCATGTGACCTTCAAGCCTTTGGAAGGCAGAGTCTATGTCTTCTGCGGCATTCATTGTGCATCAAGTTTAGTCTAGAGGGATTATTTCTTTCCTAACATACTGTAAAATTATCAAGCCTGAAAATAACCTTATCTGAAAATTCTGTCAACCTTCATTAGCACCAAACATGGCTTTCTATCTAGGAGTTGCTTCAAAAAGACCTAAATAGATGAGTAAATAAAAACTTGAAGTTTAATATAACTTCATCAAAATCATCAGAATTTTTTTCAGTGCACTTGGTTTTTATAAGGACGCCTATTGATAGCAACAGCCTTTGACCAGCTGATGTTTACTCTCTCCTCATTGCCAACACAAAGATCTCAGGGACCAGAGCCAAGTCTGCCTCATCCTTGGGGCTCTCTTGGAGAAATCACAAAGCCTCTGACTTCGTCCCTCCCACTGTCAGAGATACATTCAACCATGGCACGTCATGCCTTCCTATAATTAGTCTGGTGAGCACACATGGAATACTCACGCACTGTATTTTCCTGCTCCCTCTGTTCCAGTAACTATAATTACGCAGTCTGAAGGGAAAAATCATGTTGGAAATATTTTCAAAGATCACAAGGGTAAGATAATTAGAGGACTAAGAAAGGAAAATGCTTCAATCCACTGGGACCCAGCATAGTTGATGTGAGCTGGGGGAATAAGATTTTGGAAATGAGAGCTTCACACAATCTAAAGACAACATTAATTCGAAGTTTAAAAATTCATTCCTTTTTCTATTAGCTGAGTTTAGGGGGGAAAGCCAGAGGGAAAAGAGACTGGTGGGTGAGGAGCTAGGAGTGGCATTTTAATTCTTCTAACAGATTTTGGGCCACTCTGCCACTACCAGGGAGGTTACATGTCTCTAGAGCAGACCTCCTGTGTGTCCTTCATCACTTTCTCTGTCCCTGCAAGATATGAGAAGGCAAATAGGAGAAGGGTGTTTATAGAATGAGGATCTGGGAGAGTTAGAGCAGCAGATGGGGCAAAAGCTGGAGGTAACCAGATTCAGGATGGGGCCAGAGACAGATAGCCAAGGCAGGGAGAGCTCTGGAAGGAAGCGATAGATCTGAAGGTCCAAACAAGGTCAAGAACAGAACACTAGAGGCATTGAAAGAATGAATTACATACAGCACACAGTCCATGAGGGCCAATTGACAAAATAAAAGAATGGAATAAATTCTCAGACAGAATGCTAGGAGCCCAGAGCTCTGTACAGAAAAGGGAGGAGAAAATGTAAGCAAAATAACAGATTGGCACATGAATAACATGGAAGGAGCTTGATAACCGAGACACTTCGGTCTGGACCCAGAACTTATAGATGGTTCCTTCTGAGGCAAGAACTAAGCCAATAACATGTACTTAAAGGCCTTGCAGATGTCACAAGATTTTGGAAGCTCTGATCTGTAATGAAGTGCAGTGGGGGAGAAGAAACACCACCTTTTGGAAAGAAAATTCTAACACTTCTCTGTCTTCTTCTGCCCTCTCTCAAGTAATAACAGAAAATGGAGAGAAAGGAAGAGAATAGGGCAAAAATTGAGAGAAAAACAATAAGGGGAATTACTTCTGTTCCATTTCTCTCCCCATGCCAAGCCCTATTTTGTATGAGTATTTTCCAGAGACTATTTAAAACAACCGAGACTTTCTGTGCCTGAATTTGCATTAGTCACATTGCTGAAAACTGGACAAAAGGTTTCTTTGCTTTGTATCATTTTCTAAGGATCCAGGATTCATCATGATGATGACCACAGTGACACAGATTAACAGAGAAAGAGAATTTGCCCAGCATTGTAACATTTCATGAATAATCAGCTTCCAACCGCCATTGCATTTTGCCTCTAATATTAGCTCATTTGAATAACACTGAGTTATTTACCATGTAATTTTCCTGCTGGTTCAAAATAAAATCAGCACAAAATGCTCTTAGCCTGTTTGAAGCACTAAGATCAATGAGGAGATGTGACCGCTTATTTTCCCATTATAAAACAAAAGGCAGGAGGGAAGCATTTTCTACCCTGTGAGATATTGATTCTCCTCCTGCTGGGTTTGTAAAATACTGGTTTTCACAGTGCAAAGAATTTAATGATTCTATGTGGATGAAGCAAATAAGATAAAATATAAAATCTGTTCACTTTCATTGAGGCATATCCTTAACATTATTCTTATAAAGGTTTAAGTATGCAAATGCTGTGGCTGAAGACAGATCACTGGCTAATATTTATTAGCTAACAAATTTTAATATTACCACAACTAAGGAAATAAAAGTGAGCATATATGCAAAGATCATGGACATATTACAACTTTTAAAATTATATTTTCAGTACAGAAATTTGAAACTCTTTAATAGGAGTAAGAAGGTAATCTATAACATGAAATACATTTCATATACTCATATGGAAGGAAGGAACTGGGAAGAGTCATCTACACCTTGTTTATTTCCAGATAAAATTGTGTAAGTCTTATAGAGATCGAAGATTTTTTTTTTTGCTTATTGTTAAGATTACTGGCAAAAGCAATATCCTAAGCTTCCTCCCTGACCATGGCAAGTAATCAGCCTCTAACAGGGTCAGTGATGCCCATGTCCTGATATTCACATCCCTATGTAGGCCTGTCCCATAGGGAATAAAGCCAACTGTGTAAACAATAGGACAAGGCAGAAATGGCTGTGAGACTTCAAGGCTACGACATAAAAGACATAACCACTTCTGTGATGAGTCACTTGCTCTGGGGAAAGCCAATTGTCATGCCTTGAGGAAAGCCAAGCAGTCCTATGAAGAGGCCCATGCGGTGAGGTACTGAGTCCTCCTACCAGCAGCCAAGTGGGTGAGCCAACTTGGAATCAGATCCTCTAGTTCAACTCAAGCCTTCATTCCAATGACTGCCACTCTGGCCAAAGTTTTGACTGCAACCTCATGAGAGACCTTGAACCAAAAATACCCAGCCAAGCTGCTCCCAGATTCCTGATCTACAGAAACTCCAAGAGTGAATAAATGTTTGTTTCTTTAAGCTGCTATGTGTTGAGGTTGCCACTTAGACACATTACACACACTCTCTCTTATTTCTCTCACCTACAGAATGGGGATGATAATATTTACCTTGCAGCGCTATTCCATTAAATGAGATGAGGCATACAATGTGCCAAATGCTGCCTCACCGTGGTGTTAAATAGCTAGAAGGTTATGTGAGCATCATTATCTGAAAATTTTCTTTTACTGATCATCACATTATTACAAAAAAGTGACACTTATTTCTAGAAGTCATTAAAAGCATCACTGAGCATCCATTAAGTAATGTTTCTTCAGAGTGATTTTACTTACCTTTCTTTTTAAAAAAAAAATTAAAATTCTTTAAACTTTTCTTCTAGATACATCTCTGTTAACTCTTAAGAATAAATCTTCCATTTCACTCTTTGTCTTTCTCAGAAGTATAACGAACATCAAAATCCAAATAACTAATAGTCCCTAAAATAAGTTTATCGCCTGCCTGCTTTTCTTCAATAGTAAAATTAATGAAATCAGAAAATGTAGGTTTGCAACTGGCAAAATGTGATTTGTCCTGAGACGTGGCTGTTGGAAAGAGCACAAGTCACCATGAGCCACTGGCATTGGGGCCAGGCGTGTGGGATGGCACCAAGAACCTGACAGTGGCAACATTTGCCTTCAGCTATGGATCGACCTTAACCAGGTCATTCAAAGGCCTTGGTTCTGGTCCCAGGTGGACATGAGAAACTACCACTAACACTTATGTCCAGAGTATGCTCTTCTGGTTTTCCTACTATTTTGGCCACTTCTTTTTCTGGCTTCTCTTCCTTCATCAGAGCTCAGTCGTGGCCCTTCTCATAACATCCTCTCCCCTAGACTATTCCGGGTGAAACGTCAACGACTCCCATGTTTACTGTTTCACCTCACCTCTTATCTGAGCCACAGACCCAACTCTCCACATGCCAACCAGATACCCAAATGGCCACCAGCATCTCTACTTAGCACATCACAAGTGTCTTGAACTTGACAAGCCCAACCTAAACATCTGGTCTTCTTTTCCAAATCTCCTTTTCCTCCTCTAGTGTTATCCATCTCAGAAAATGGCACCCCTGATTGCTTATGTTAGAAACCTGAGAATCATTCTTGACATGTTCTTATCTCTCAGCCCCACATCCAGTCCAAATTAGTCCTGTCAACTCCATTAGCAAAATAAATTTGTAATACATCTGCTTCTCTCCAATGCCAGAAGCATCACGCAGCCTTTCACCCCTCATCCCAATTGCTGCAGCAGCCTCCCAGCTGGTCTCCCCACCCTCCTCCTCCCGCCCATCCAATCCATTCTCCATACAGCAACCAGACTGACCATTTTAGAAGCAAATTAGGAATATCACACCCCTTCTTGAAACTTCCATTGCTTTCCATTGTTTTTAACGACAAAATCCAAAAGTCCAGGCTGCCCCACCACTGGACCATGGAGAGAAAAGCTGCCTCCTCGCTGCCATGTGTTAACTGTATTTGATTATACATCTATGATTTGGAATGTTAATGTCCAGCCTTTTTTCTTCTCTGCCACACACTGGAAAACTGTAGCTCAATGTCATTGAGCTACACATTAAATACACAAACACTAATGAAAGCTAATGAGAAAAAAAGGTGCATGCATAATTTTTGTGATATCTGCTACCACAAATAAGCAAAAAGTCTTCACATGATCTGCTTGTGGCTTCCAGGCTGTGAGCTGGACACCCCTGCAGGAGTATTGCTATGCTATGGACAAGGGAGAGTAGCAGTCCCGTGGGCCTTTCCTTGAATCCATAAAACTACAAAACTCTCCTTTGCCTTGGGGGGGGGGCTTTCCCAGATGCCCATCCATTGCTTTTCTTCAGCCCTCTTCCCCATACCCACCAAGTTTGCCTCACTTTGCGAGTCTTCTTCAAGGAAACCTTCCCTGACAACCACCACCCCCATCCAAATCAGGCTTTCTTGGGATCAGTTCTCATCATGCAGGTTACTGCTTGTTTGTAACACTTATTACTGGGAATTAATTAGCCATCTGTGCCAGCCTCCACCTAAGTCACAAGCTTTCTGAGGGGAGGGACAGCATGAGATATCTGACTAAATATATGTTTGTTAAGTTTGTAAAAATGGGAAAATGAATGAACATAGGGTAGTATATTCCACAGCTCTGTGGTTACTAGTCATGTAGGATCCTCTTTGAACTCCAAGTACTCAGGAAGCCCAGAAATAAGACTCTGAGCCCCACATCACAAGCCCAGCATTCTTCCCTCTACCTCCCTGCTTTGTCACCATAAAAATTATTTGCCAACCAAAATAATTAAGGATAAGGATGGAAAATTCTTTTTCTCCTACACAGAGTTTTGGTGGTGGTCTCTTGGCCAGACAGTCACTTATAATTGCTTCTCCCTGGAGCAAAAGAACAGTTTAGGTTAATTTTCTTTATGCAGTGGCAGGGGAGTTGAGTAGAGAGGTAGAGGGAAAAACCCGCTATAATCCCAAATAGTTCATGTGAGCTGTGGGTGAGTGGGATGAATAATGTGGTACATGCTGAGAAATGCATGGTCTGGGTTGCCTGCACTACACAGGTCATTTTTTAGTGGTTCTGAGTGTGTGCAGTCTATCACCTCATTGCTTACTTTTGTCTCCACTTTGAATATTTTATGGATCAACCCAAGGGTAATAAACCAGAAAATCTTAAGGCTGTTATGTTTTGGTTATGAATTACTGTGCTAAGGAGTTTGCAATTCAGGTGCAAAAAAAAAAGTTATTCTGACTTAAAATGACTTGAAAATTGAGTTTGATAGGTTCAAACTCAGGAGCAACTATTTTCTGAAAGACTGACTAATAGGGAGAATAGGAAGGTGTCAGAAAATGTGATGTTTTAATCTTCTGTGTTATAATCTTCTGAATTATATAAAAACAAAATTTAGAATGAAGTAAGGGAAAAGTGCTGCCTCAGGCCATCAGCTTCATCTGATATTAGGATAATCAGAGTCTGTTTTGTTTAGGCTTTACTTTAATTTGATTCACAAATTTATTTTTACAATTATCTTCTTATTTCCTCATTCCTTCAGTGTAATCTTCTTCTGGAAGGAAAGATCCATGAAGGTAGATAATGTCTATTCCATGTCTATTCCAGGATATTTTTCTCGGTGGTAGTTCCCTGTATTACTCTCTATGATCCTAGTACCTAAAAAATAACTGACACATTTTGGGTTCTGGCCTGTTTGTTGAATTTTCTCACAGGCCCCAGCCAAGACTCTAGGCCTAGGCACAACAGAGCTCAATCTGCATTGTCTGGTGTTAATTGCCTTAACTTCACCAATTCTGTTCATTTTTCTCTGTTCCTTTTGGATCTCAAGTGCCCAAAATTGGATTAATCATAATCAGTGAGTGATGACATATAACCACTCTATAATCATAGGTCCATGCATAGCCCTTTTCTACTTAAGTACTTCCATTGAGTCATTCATTCCCTAATATATCAAATTCCCATGGCTACTACCAAATCAAAGACTTTGAACATTCTCATTCACTTACATACTCTGCCCACTCCCAACGTGCACTGACCTAAGCAACATATTATTTACTTTTACAAGCATTAGGGCATTATCGTGACTGTCCCTTCTGATATCTTCTTTTGCACTCAGTGTGACTTTGCAAAGACTAATTCATGTTATTGCACGAGGTGCCATTCTTTTCATTTTGACTGCTTGTGATATCTCATTGTGTGAATATGTCTAAATTCATTTACCATTGTGCTTGGAATAGACATTATTTACAGTTTTTGGCAATTAAGGGATTTAAAAGAATTTAAAAGGCATCATGGGATGCCTCTTGATAGACACATCTCTGGGTATTCTACTGGGCCATGGAGTTTCTGGTTCTTAAAATATTCAGGTGTTCAATTTCACAAAATAATGCCAAAATTCTTTCCATGTGGTTATGCTGCGGTTATGCCATTTATATTCCACTAGTAATATATGAAAATGTCCATTGATCCACATCCTTTACAACATTTGATATTATCAGATTTCTTAATCTTCATTTATTTCATCTTCATTTGTACTTCCTTAACTTGTGCCTTGAATATCTTTTCATATTTGTACCCATTAGTGATTCTTTGTATGTGAAATGCTGCTTCTTGTGTAATTTGCTTTCTTATTCTTTTTTAAAAAAAATGGGGTTTTGTGGTTATTTTTTGCACATTCTTGATATTAATCCTTTGTCAGTTTTGAGTGTTCTAAATATCTCTCCTGAGTTTATAACTTGTCTTTTGCCTTAGTTGAGGTGTTTTTTGATGAACAGATTTTTTTAAATTAGTATAATCAAATGATTAATTCTCTTTTGTTATGTTTGGCACTTTTTGTGTCATAGTTAAAAAATGTTTCCCTACCCTGAGGTCATAAATCTGTTCCTTTAATTTTATTCTAAAAGTTTATTTTTAAGTTTTACTTTTGACATTTAAGTTCTTAATCCATCTGGATTTCATTTTTGTGTAAAGTAAAAAGTAGAAAATCCATTTTCTTTTTTTTTTTCCAGATGAATAACCGATTTTTCCAGCTCCATTTGTTAAACTATATTTTTTCTCTTTATCAGTGTTATAGTAGCTCCACCAAAAAGTCAAGAAAACCTCCTCCCAAATTTTTATCTCTAATGTTAAAAAATAACAGTCACTAAAAATTATTATTTTAAATGAGTATGTGTGAGGTGGCACGTCCAGAGATCTATTTATCCATTTAATCACAACAAAGTTAGTGATAAGGTATGCTATTTATCCATATTTTATAGAGAAGGGTACAAAATGTGAAATGGATATTATATATCTAATAAAGGGATGTTGAGGGGCTGAGTAAGGATTCACAGGCCTAACAGTCCTTGCTTTCAGTACTTTAATAGAAGGTGAATTGAACAGGGCCTGCTATTTTCTTGCTCTTTGTCAAACATTAAAAGTGAAAAGAAGGGACTTTTCCACTGGTAATAGGTAAACTGATTTGCCCTTGGGAACTGATTTACCTTCTTTTTCACAGGGCCATATATTGACACTACCAATTCCTTTCTTTGCTACCGTAGTATTCCTTTTTCTTAGAGTAAGAAGAGAGTATTAAAACCAGGATATCCCAGCACTGAATCCACATTGTGCAGCACGGCCTGGTCAGGTACTGCCCACTGTACTCCCACAGAGCTTGGCTCAGCCGTACAGTTGGGATGGTCAGCATGTGTGTGAACCAGCCATTTCCCTCAGTGTTGGTTTCACATTGCAACAGTCTCCTTCTCAATATGCTCTGTGGCATATACACAGTTTTGAAAGGGCATAATTTTTATTTTAAGAAATAAAATTATTTAATTGCAACTTGAGAGAAGACACTCAAAATTAATGTTGGTGTGGAAGGGTAGCAAACACAGACTTAGGACCACTTTGTTCTAAGTTGGAATCCCATCCTTGCTTTGCCAGCTGCATAACCTTGGATAAGTAATCTAAATCAGGGTGGCCACATTTTTTCTTCAAAGGTCTAATAGTCAAGAGTTTATGCGCTTTGTGGACTACACATTCTCTTTCCCTACTACTCAACTTCTCTGTCATAGGGCAACAGTAGCCATAGAAACATATGAGCTCATAGAATTAAGTTCATGAACTCTTCCTAGAAAATGCATACCTCATTGCTGAATAACACTGCAATCACAGATGCAGTACTCCAAGGGGAGTACTTCAAAGGTGACCATAGTGATATGCAGCAGTGAGGTATGTAGCACATTTTCTAGGATTAGTTCACAAATTTAATCGTCCGACCTCATACAACAATAGCTCTGATGTTCACTCCAGAAAAAAGTGTTTGAAAATTGCTTTGAAGGGTGGACTAGGTGCTGTGTCAGTTCCCAAGGGGAGTACCTCTTAGATGACCGTAATGATATTCAGCAGTGAGGTATGTAGCACATTTTCCTGGGATGAGTTTGCAAACATAATTGTCTGACCTTGTACATTAAAAAAATAAGTGTGCTAAGTGTCCATCAACAGAATATATATATATTCATCCATAAACAAGAAGGAAATTACATCTTTTGCAGAAATATGTGAATGGAACCACAGAGTAAGACCATTATTGTAAGTGAAATGACTCAGACACAGCAAGACAAATACTGCATGTTCTCAGTTATAAGTGGTAGCAAAATAATGTTTAGGGCTGTAAAGAGATGTAAAGTGTGGAATAATAGACATTGGAGACTTGAAAGATGGAAGTGTGGGAAAGGGTGGATGATGAGAAATCTCTTAATGGGTGCAATGCACGTTACTGGAATGAAATCTGCACTAAAATATCAGACTTCACCATTATGCAGTGTATCCATGTAACAAAATTGCCTTTCTACCCCTTAAATTTATACAAACAAAAATTTATAAAAATCTTATACAGGCATATGCAAAAAATGAGTATGCTATTCTCTAACAGAACTTTATTGATGGGCACTGAAATTTGAATTTTATTTAAGTGTTATAAAATATTACATTAAAATTTTTTTTTCAGACATTTAAATGTAAATATTTTTGGTTCTTATGCTATAAAGTAGAGGCACTAGGCCAGACCCCCAAGACGGTCATTTGCTGAATCCTGATCTAAAGGCTCTTCTGTGAAGTTCTAATCATAAGAGTTGTCTTCTAATGCTACATAGTGGATGATGTGAAACCAGGGAGATGCTTCACCCAGTACTGGCTGAAAAGAGGAACTCAATAATGTTTGTAAACTTAAAAGTTAGAAATTATTGCAATGATCAATTTATTAAATAAATATGTATTGCGCCTTAGAATCAGACCATGATCTAAGTGCTGGGGATACAGTGGTCATCTTCTAGTGGTCACTTCTTAGTGGAAAGAGAGAGCTGCTGTAATAAGACGCAGTGTAAAATTCATAGCAGGACAGGTGGAAATGCTAGGAAAAAAAAATGAGGGAAGGACCACAAAGGGAAGATTTAGTCTGTGGTTTTAAACTTTGGAGTCATCACACATAGATGGAATTTCCAGCTATTAGATTTTTATGAGCTCATCAAGAGAGTAAGTATAGATGGTGAAGGAAAAAACCCACATTTGGAGCACTGAACTACTCTATTATTTACCTATCAGGGAGATCAGAAGGAAATGGTCAGAGAGACTGAGAAGTTGGAGGAAAATCAGGAGAACATGCTTTTATGAGAACCTAGTGCTAAAAAAGTAGGCGGGCTGCAGGGAAAGAGAGATTACCAGATCAAAACTCCTGTTTTGTATAGCAGGATGACTAGAGGACCCAGTAAAATGGAAGTCACTGGTCACCTTGGCTAGCATGGTAGTGACAGAAGCGGGGCTGTGTCACAAAGCCTGCCTGGTTCCAGAGAAAACAGGAAGAAACAAGCAATTGAGAAAGAGTCAAGACATAACTTTAAAAGATTTTTCCTGTTACGCAAAGACAGAAATGCACCAATAACTGGGTGTGGCAGGGTGGGTTAGGGTGAGGCAGTTGGGGTTGAGAGTTTTTTTGGCTTGTTTTAAATTACTTTTCTTGAAGAGAGAAATAACAACTTGTCAGTCTGCCAAAGGGAAATGTCCAATAGGGAGGGGGAAATGGATGATGCAGCACCGAGGGGAGCAAATCACTGAGGGGAGCAATGGTTTGGAACCACTGCAGACGTGGAGGGCTTGGCTCAGGGGGGGACGTGGGGAATGCATCCCCCGCAACGGGACAGCAGCCAGGAACACAGAGAGCCAGGTGAGTATATGTGGTCGTGAGAGTCTGTGGGAAATCTCTTTGGCCTATTTCTATTTTTTCAGTGAAACAGAGCTTCATCTGAGAGTGATAATGGTCACCTGAAGTTGTAGAAAAAGGGAAGATACAAATAGTCATACATAATTATTGTCTTAATGATTGTTGGAAAATATTTAGGGAAGACTTTTTAGGTGGGGAATATGGATTTAAGTTTATGGATAGCCTTTAGACTATACGTGAATTCCCTACAAAAGTATGAGTGAATTCTCTCCAAATATGGATTTTTCTGAATAGAAGTTTCTAGCTCTGTTTAGATTATTTCATAGGTTCACAACCCAGCACAATTTAAAAAATAACTAAAAACCACAAGACACAAAAAAACCTACTGATGAGAGAGATCATAGCTAGTGCCTAGAATTGGGAGGATTTCTGCTCCATGGCTGACTGAAAGGGAAGGCTGCCCATCAGCTTGCCTGGGATGCTGGTTCCTCATTCGGAGCAAGAAAACCAATTATTCCTGAAGCACAAATGCTGTGGTCCAGCTATAGATTATATCTGAGGAAGTCATTAGAGGGAGACAATGCCTCCAATGAGTAACATGAAGAGTCAAGTCAAACATGGGCTATAGAAATTTAGGTCCAGGTAAAAAGGCACCAAGGAAGGGCCTGGTGGCAACAGCAGTAGGCAGAGCTCTGCTGTTCTCTGGTCAACTCTCCCAGCCCCTCATTGGCATGGTCCCTTTATTTACTTGCCTTTAAAGACATTAATTACCCAATGTGATACTTGTTTTTTCAATCTTGAGATACTTTACTTAGAATGTTCTCCAAATCCCTCCAGGTTGTAAGGATGCTCTTTTTTACTCAATACCAATTTGAAAGTAGGAGATAAACAATCACAGATCCACACAAGAGAACATCTTGATTAAATTCAAGAAGGGGAAGGGGGGTTGAATAGTTTCCTACCGAATAGGTATTATACAATGCTTGCATATATCACACACTTCCTCTAGGACACAGCATCAACTCTGACTTTAACCTTTTATATGTAAATTGTTATATAATGGAAATTACATAATTTAATGGTTTGTACCCTCATATTAATATGAAATTAAAACAAGAAATTTAAAAAAGATGTTAGACAATGGCAAAACCATATTATCACCAAAGGAATTCAAAACAATTTTGTCTCTTCAATGTTAAAGAATGAATTTATTTTAAATATGCAAATATGAAAAAAGGTAATTTAGGTTCAAAATAAAAACATATTTTCTATTTTGAGAAATCTATAGTATTGAATAACACATAAGAGCAATCAAATTAAGGAATTACTTGATTTTTAGGGAGATTTTATCTTGTAATTTATTTAATTTTATATTTCCCAAAGATATGGTACAAAAAGGAATGGTAGAATATTCACCATATAGGTCAGAAAAAATACCTAAATTGTGATGAAGCTATATTATGTCACACATAGATTAATCCTTTAGGGAACTTAATTTTCATTTTTTCATGAAACACAATTAGTAGCTCTTTTTAGTTTAAAAAATAAGAAAAACCTCTCTACCCTGCTAATCTTTATTTCATACTGATAGATCTCTTTCCAAATTTAACTTTGAAGCCAAAGGGAAATGAAAAAAAATATTGCCTGATTTTTGCCTTTGGGATTATTAAAAGGAGAAGAGAAAGCCTGTTTCAGGCTAAGATGTTATTTACCAAGTTAAAGGCTAAAGCCAACTGTCATGTCCAAGTTATAAAGTCCTTATGAAAACAGCAACTTATAATGGAAATTTTGACCCACTTAAGCTCTGGTAAGGCAACGTGATTCAAGAATAATAACAATAATAATAAATCTGGTTTTCCTATATTCAAACTCATACCACATTCTTGCTGTGAGGAAAATCAATTTATATTTCCAGGGAGGAATTCCAAAGTAGAATTGGGTATTTATCATGACCGAAATGAACTGACAATCTCTTCTCATTTATTTTGGAGATTTTTCTACATGTTTACATTTGTTATTTTTAAAGTTAACAATTTAGTAAAAAGTGTTTCCTGTTAAAATTGACCTTTCCATTTATTTCTAAAGAAGGTCACCACTATTTTAATTAAATTAAGGTATGACTACAATTCGTTTTATTAAATATTCCATTAAAAAAAAAAAAAAAAACCTGTCTCTTTCCTAGCAAAGTATGCACTTGCTTTAGTCCTGGCATTTTTCTCTTTAGCTGCCGTCATCCAATTGAAGCATTTACTTTGAAATGCCTGCCAAATATTTTTGCCCAATACCACAATAACAATGCAGCAATGTATGAGTGATTTATCCTAGTCAGTTTACAACTGCCAGCACTGCAGGGAATGCTTTCTGGAGTTCAAACAGAAGGTTTGCTTTTCTCTCTCAAATTGCAAGTCAACCCTAACAAAGTGCCAAGCGCCTGGTCTGACCATTCCCCATGCAGGTGTAAATACCACCAAGAAATTAATTAGTTGTTTTAACTGGAAAAGAAAAAGAAAGAGCACAAATATTTATGTGTATGTCCATCCCTGACCACGTAGAGATGTGAGAACACACATACACAGGTATAGAACCTTTTCTTCCTTCATTCCAATTAAGACTTTTCTTATGGGCACTTAAAAAGATTAAGTTAATGAAAATATCATTTCTTCACTTAAGTATATTTTAAAACAAAACATTTAGATTGATGCCATCGATTAAGTAAAGCACGCTTACTATGAGTTACCTAGCCATTAGACTTTATTCAAAATAACCCAAATGAATGTTTTTTCAGATTTGTCTCTAGTTCTCTAGTTTTACTTCTGTGTGGCTTTTTAAAAAGATCCACAACAAAGAAAAAAATGCTTGTATGTTGCAGTTCCAAAGACGGAATGCTTATTTAGAAAGGTCACCATGTCCAATGGACAGATTGCCAGTTCTTTTGAATTTTCCCTATTTGCCCCTTCTTTGGAAACAGAAAGAAATAGGAATCATCATCTGGGAGGCAATAGGTAAAGACCACCCAGGGCAGAGCTCAGTTAGCATCTAGTGACCTTCTGTTACACACATAGCAAAGCGTGAGGAAAGCATCCAGATGCAATCCCCACAGGGTCCTGAACTATTCTTGATTTATCTTGCTCTTTAAAGGCTTTAAAGATGTAGAAGTGGCTGATTATTTTACAAACAAAGCGAGACCAAGCTGGACCTGACCCACACAGGGCTGCAGCCAGTGTTCTCTGACTGCATTCCTCCACATCACTTGCCCTTTTTTTCTGGAGGAGGAGGATCTGTTTTCTTTTCTGAAATAGTGCCAAGAAAGTCCACAAATGGTGGACTTTCAAGAAATAAAAATGGCCATGCACACTTGTTACATTTACCGGTATGAGTGGTAAGGAAAATTCCTCTGCTCCATGCAAAGACATACACATATGCAAAACCCATGGCAAGGACTTGGACAAGAGATACCCCCTATGTTAAACTGAGCTCCACCACGATTATTAGACAAGACACTGTGCCTGGAACTGCAAGGTCAAGGAAGTTTGCTTATGAATGTTGGCAGCATCTTTAACCGAAATAAGGCAACCTAACTAACCTAAGGCAACTGGATGGGTTCAAACACATTTCCCATTTTGCAACTGTTTTGTGGAGATTGTTAAACATTTAATTTTGTTTGTTTGTATGCATGTTTGTTTTTGCTAATGGCAATGGCTGATTCGTTTGTTTGCTTTAATTTACTATTATACACTTAACCAGTGGACCTCCTTGGAAAGGATGGTTTTAGGGTCAGGGTGAAGACCATCATTATTCTGAGATGCAGGATAGGAAGAGCTGGCAGTGTAGTGGAAAATAGAGACCCAAAGGCATGAAAACCAAAGCCATTGCAGGGACCTGATGACAGCACAGACAAGTTTAATTCAGACAGTCATTGGTTGGGTCAGAGATATTTATTGAATGTTTTGTTTTTATTGGACAGTGAACTAAGCTTCAAGAATTCAAAACAAACCAACAAGGGAACAAGGCAGAGTTCCCATCTTCGGCAAACACAGAGTCTAACAGAGAAGACAGGCTCACAGATCCGCAGGTTCTTATCTTCAGTGCAATTAACATATACTGCTTGTTAACAGGCCTGACAAACAGTAGGTCATCAAGAAATATTCATTGGATAAATGCATGAATTTCCTCCCACAGAAGGTTCTTTAGTAGGTAACAAATAAAGGTGAGTTCCCTAAACAGTTTAATGTTTGTTTTGCATTTTTTTTTGTCATATCTGTGTTTTAAAAATGTTTTTGTTAGGGCCAGGCACGGTGGCTCACGCCTGTCATGCTAGCACTCTGGGAGGCTGAGGTGGGCGGATTGCCTGAGCTTATGGGTTCGAGGCCACCCTGAGCAAAGACCTCGTCTCTAAAAAATAGCCAGGCATTGTGGTGGGCACCTTCCCAGCTGCTCGGGAAGCTGAGGTAAGAGAATTGCTTGACAACAAGAGTTTGAGGTTGCTGTAAGCTATGACGCCATTATTGTGAGCTATGACACTACTGAGGGCAACAAAGTAAAACTCTGTCTCAAAAAAAAAAAAAAAAAAAAAAGCTTTGTTACTTTTTATTCCTCCTTTCACCCCAAAGTGAATAAGTTCATTGTAGTTCACACAGTTTCATTGTCTATCTTTAAAAGTTGTGCACATTTTGCAAACAGGACTGTTTTAAAATCAGAAAAAACCTCGAATAGCCAAAACATTACTCAGCAATAAAAACACAGCAGGAGGAATCACGCTACCAGATCTGAGACTCTACTATAAATCAATAGTGATCAAAACAGCATGGTACTGGCACAAAAGCAGAGAAGTATATGTCTGGAACAGAAGAGAGAACCAAGAGATGAATCCAGCTACTTACCGTTATTTGATCTTTGACAAGCCAATTAAAAACATTCAGTGGGGAAAAGATTTCCTATTTAACAAATGGTGCTGGGTGAACTGGCTGGCGATCTGTAGAAGACTGAAACTGGACCCACACCTTTCACCATTAACTAAGATAGACTCTCACTGGATAAAAGATTTAAACTTAAGACATGAAACTATAAAAATACTTGAAGAAAGAGCAGGGAAAACTCTTTTTTTTTTTTATTTATTAAATCATAGCTGAGTGCATTAATGCGATCATGGGGCACCATACACTAGTTTCATAGACCATTTGACACATTTTCATCACTCTGGTTAACATAGCCTTCCTGGCGTTTTCTTAGTTATTGTGCTAAGACATTTACATTACACATTTACTAAGTTTTGCATATACCCTTGTAAGATGCACCACAGGTGTAATCCCACC
>CAUYPK010010899.1:0-13222 GCA_963574355.1 Loris lydekkerianus
AGGCTGGGCAAGGGACTTGAAGAGAAACTTCTCTGAAGAAGACAGGCGCACAGCCTACAGACATATGAAAAAATGCTCATCATCCTTAATCATCAGAGAAATGCAAATCAAAACTACTTTGAGATATCATCTAACTCCAGTAAGATTAGCACATATCACAAAATCCCAAGACCAGAGATGTTGGCGTGGATGTGGAGAAAAGAGAACACTTCTACACTGCTGGTGGGAATGCAAATTAACACATTCCTTTTGGAAAGATGTTTGGAGAACACTTAGGATCTAAAAATAGATCTGCCATTCAATCCTATAATTCCTGTACTAGGTATATACCCAGAAGACCAAAAATCACATTATAACAAAGATATTTGTTTGATAATGTTTATTGAAGCCCAATTAATAATTGCTAAGTCATGGAAAAAGCCCAAGTGCCCATTAATCCACAAATGGATTAATAAATTGTGGTGTATGTACACCATGGAATATTATGTAGCCTTAGAGAAAGATGGAGACTTTACTTCTTTCATGTTTACATGGATGGAGCTGGACCATATTCTTCTTAGTAAAATATCTCAAGAATGGAAGAAAAAGTATCCAATGTACTCAGCCCTACTATGAAACTAATTTATGGCTTTCATATGAAAGCTATAACCTAGTTATAACCTAAGAATAGGGGGAAGGGAGAGAGGGAGGGGAGGGGAGGGGAGGGGGAAGGATGGGCGGAGGGAGGGTAACTGGTGGGACCACACCTACGATGCATCTTACAAGGGTACATGTGAAACTTAGTAAATGTAGAATATAAATGTCTTAACACAATAACTAAGAAAGTGCCAGGAAGGCTATGTTAACCGGTGTGATCAAAATATGTCAAATGGTCTATAAAACCAGTGTATGGTGCCCCATGATCGCATGAATGTACACAGCTATAATTTAATTTTTTAAAAAAAAGAACGTGGATGCCCTGTTACCTCCGCCCCCATGAAAGCGCCACCTCGTGGTCAAAGAGATGAAGTACAGAAGGAAACGCCTCTGAGGGAGGACCAGAAGAGGTGGCCTCTGGCCCTGCCTTTGCCACTGTAGGCTCAAATTCCTTAGCTCACCTGCTCCCTGCAATCCTTCCTTGGAAAGGGAGGATTTGGAGCATATGATTTCTGCAAACACAGAATTAATCCCTCTCCAGGTTCTCGTCCAAGTCTGGGGGTCCTGCTTGGAGACCTGTGTCCTCCACTGACATCAGCTTCCTATTCACGATGACTAATGAATGTTTTAAATCAGAGTTCACATTCACAGCAAACCACAGTCTGTCCTTAACATGGTCTCGCTCCTGTTTTGCTTACTTATTCCTTTTCTTCCTTTTCATCATTTCTCTTCATTCTCTCCTAGGCACCCACCCAAGGATGTTTGATATACAAGGCTGGACAATTAAGTTTGCAAACTCATCCTAGAAAAAGTTCTACCTACCTCATTGCTGACTATCACTACAGACACCTTCAAAGTCCTCCCCTCGGGAAGGACTGGCACCTGGTCCACTCTTCTAGGGCCTGATAGGAAGTTTGGTGTGCAGAAGGCTAGGCAATTGGGTCTGCTAATTGGCTGGGTTCAGGGCAGAATCATAAGGGTGTAGAAATTGTCTTCTTTGCTGAGTGGGTTCTTGGAGTGGGGGTCACAAGACAGACTGAGTCAGTTCCTCACTGTGGGCCACTGGTCTGGGTGGGTCAGCCTATAAAACTGACCCAGCAGAAAGACCCCTAAAAGGCCCTAAATGTCTCAACCTGAGTCCCCGCACGTCTCAACCACCTCCCCCACCCCCAGCCCAGGCAAAATCTGGGAACAGGTTTCAGAATAGAATAAGGAAGTTCCCTGAGTTCTCAAAAACTCCTAGCCACAGGTAAAACAATTGTGAGAACTTACTCAAGCAGAGTTTCCCAAGCTACTGAGTCTCCTAAGTTTGTCCCCATGCCAACTGCCACGATGTAACCCCCTGAGCGCCATGTTCTGCTTCTGGGCTCACTTGCCTGCTTGCCAACACAGCACAAAAATGGTATAAAAATCAGCCTGCTCCTCATTTCGGGGCCGTTTGCCCTTTGGGGCAGCAACCCACCTGCGCAGGTGTAATAAACCACCATCTGATTTATACCTGAAGTGGGGTCCGAGTTTTTCTTACAGGTGGCAAATGAGTACAACAAGCCATTCCACTGAGATGTAGGACCTGGAAGAGTTCTCAGAAATGACTTTCAAAAAGTTTCAAAAAGGTGAAGTTATCTACAGAGAAAGTTAAGAATCTTGACCACCAACTACCTGGCTCCAGAGTAGCATTTATGGGGAACAAACAGGGGGATGGTAGCTGGTTATTATCTAGCCAATGGAGGGGAGAGGGGCTGATTATTATCATTCCTTTTTACTAGGCCTGTGCCTTTGCAGAGTTTTAGTCCCTTACCACAGTTCCTGCCTTACACCCCTATATTGATGTGTAAAGGGCAGTTTCACTATCACTATAGTGGGAACTCTGTACATTGACCATCTAAGCGACTGTAACAAACTGGCCAACACACAGAGGTGGTCAACATAAGGAACATTCACTGAGTATATTTGGTGCATGTCTGCTCTATGAAAATTGGGTCAAGGCTTGGCACCTGTATCTCAGCAGCTAGGGCATTGGCCACATACATCGGAGCTGGCAGGTTCAAACCCGGTCGAGGCCTGCCAAACAACAATGACAACTGTAACAAAAAAATAGCTGGGTGTTGTGGTGGGCGCCTGTAGTCCCAGATACTTGGGAGGCTGAGGCAAGAGAATCACCTAAGCCCAAGAGTTTGAGGTTGCTGTGAGCTGTGATGCCACGGCACTCTACTGAGGACGACATAGTGAGACTCTGTCTCAAAAAAGTAAAAGAAAGAAAGAAAAGAAAATTAGGTCAACTGAAGGAGGTGGTCAAGATAAAGAACAAGGCCTACTGTATTGATATGTACACATGGTACATGTCCAGTCTATGAAAATTAGGTTAATTTAGGCCAGGCACAGTGGCTCACACCTGTGATCCTAGGATTCTGGGAGGCCAGCCTGAGCCAGAGCGAGACCTCGTCCCTAAAAAAAAAATAGCCAGCTTGGCTCAGTGCCTGTAGCTCAAGCGGCTAAGGCACCAGCCACATACACCAGAGCTGGTGGGTTCGAATCCAGCCCAGGCCTGCCAAACAACAATGACAACTACAACCAAAAAATAGCCAGGCGTTCTGGTGGGTGCCTGTAGTCCCAGCTACTTGGGAGGCTGAGGCAAGAGAATCACTTGAGCCCAAAAGTTTGAGGTTGCTGTGAGCTGTGAAACCATAGTACTCTACTGAGGGCAACACAGTGAGACTCTTTGTCTCAAAAAAAGAAAGAAAGAAAGAAAGAAAATTAGGTCAACTGAAAGAGGTGGTCAACGTAAGGAACGAGGCCTACTATATTGATAAGTACATGTGGTACATGTCTGGTCTATGAAAATTAGGTCAATTTAAGGAGGTGGTCAATGTAGAAAGGCAGTCAACTATGGAAGTTCTACCACATTTTTTATTTTAGCTGTCCTGATCACAGTGCTATCTCATTGTGATTCCTCTGTGGTTTTGATTATTTAATAGCTATGAAACAATAATGGGGTGCATAAACTATTTAGTGCACATCACCCCATCAGGACACTTGGAAGTATTCTATGATTGCACACACTAACAGTTCTGTAACAAATTTATGAACATTCACATAAATGGAATAAATGAGGGCAGAGAGAGAGGAATAAATAAATACTGTACATACATTCCAATTTATTTTATTTTATTTTATTTTATTTATTTTATTTTATTTTATTATTTTATTTTATGTAGAAACAGAGTCTCACTTTGTCGCCCTTGGTAGAGTACTGTGGTGTCACAGCTCACAGCAACCTCCAGCTCCTCTTGCCTCAGCCTCCCAAGTAGCTGGGACTACAGGCGCCCGCCACAGCGCCCGGTTATTTTTTTGTTGCAGTTTGGCCGGGGCTGGGTTTGAACCCTCCACTCTCAGTATATGGGGCAGGCGTCCTACCTGCTGAGCCACAGGCGCTGCCCACTTCATTCCAATTTAAATCTGAATGAGCCCACATACGAACTAAAGTCAGATTTGGCAGCCAAACAAGTTATGAAAGAATTCTTCATTTTCCCAGCCATCTGGATATCGAAATTTCAGGTAAGGAATTTTGCACCTGACAACGAACAATTCTAGATGGCCTGGTTCCATGAAGTCATGACTGAAATTTACTCCCTGGACAGTAGAGAGGATAGCCTGGGAGAAGACCCAGTTCATTCATTTGCTTAGTTATGTGTCTGACAAATGCTGTCGTGTGTCCACCACATGCCGGCAAAGGAGGGTCATCTTTTAGGAAGCCACAGGGAAGCCCCTTAGCTGGGCTCCCAAACACCCCACCTTCTCCCTGGTTGAAAATGATGCCCTGGGGGGTTGCAGAACACTGCCTTGGGCTGGAACAGCCTGACACTGCTGTCCCAAAACATAAAGTGGATCACCACAAGCTTAGGGTCTTTCTTTATTTTCATCTGTCATGTAAAATACAAACAAACCTGAGCAGGGAGCCAAGTCCCTGCTTCACAAAAACGTGACACGTCTGAAAAATGGAAGTAGACAGAAAGAAAAATGGATTGATTGGTTTCTCGACTGAGCAAGTCATTTCCCCCAGCCTGGCCTGCTGGTTTCTCGACTGAGCAAGTCTTTTCCCCCAGCCTGCACCACCCAGACTTGCCACCTAGTCCAGGTGAGGATTTTACACAAACTCCAAGGCATTTTTCCTCTATAGCAGGTGATTATCAGAAGCTTCCGACAAAGCTCTAAGAGGAAGTGATTCCTTCTCATGGGACAGAATTTCTTCTCGGCCGCTGTGCAAAACATGCCTGGCCCAGTTAGTTTTGAGTCTATGGTGGCTCTTGACTCTGACCGGCCAGTAGCTCACTTGCAAGCTATTTTATTTGGTGTCTTCTTCTATTCCTCTACCCATTCTTTCAACAAACACTTGCAGAAAGCCACTATTTGAAGAGCCAGGATCACAGTCTGAGTTCATGGACCCCTTCCCTCCTCCTTAGTCCACAGCAAAGCTGAAAGGCTGGCCCAGAACTTGCCCCAGCCTTGGGCCCCTTGTAATCAACACCCACTTTTGCCTAAAGCTGTGTGGCTTTAGGTAACTGGATCACACCCCTCCTTCTCCTGTTCACCTCTCCCCTCAGTTATTTTGCCAATAAAGTGGGAATAATGAAATGTACCCCAAGGGGTTTCTAGGTAAATTAAAGAAAGTTGTTTATGGAAATTACCATACCATGTGGTCTGCAAAGCCGAGGCATCCTTTACCCTGGTTTCTTGATCTGGGCTATGAGCTTGACAGGGACACAGCAGGGCAGTCTCTAAATGTGACAAAGGCCAGCAGAGGCCACAGGTAAGCCCATAGCAGTGTTAGATTCCTGAGGATGGAAAAGGTTAACACTGGAATCTGGCAGCCAGGAACTTCCCTCAAAAATTAATGTATCAGCTCTGTTACCAGCCAGGGCTGGGCCTGAATCAGTAAGTTCAGTTCAGTATTGTACAAACAGATTCCTCCATGCAAAGACAATGCATGGGAAATGACCTCCCAGCTCACTTGAGACAAACCCCAAAGACCTTAGAACATTCTCAAGTTCCCCACCCCATGGCCCCTCTGATGCCATCTCCTCCCTGCCCCCACCTGGCCCCACCCCCTGCTCTCCCTGTCCCAGCCACACTGGCCTCCTCCCTCTAAACACACAGACGTTCTGGACCACTCTTCCTCCAAGATGTCTGAGTGCCACACAGCCTCAATTCCTTCCACATTTGCCACAAGTGTAACCAGGTGAGGCAGGGTCCTCATGACCCATCCTAGGCAGGCATTCTTTTTTTTTAATTGAGACAGAGTCTCACTTTGTCACCCTTGGCAGAGTGCCATGGCGTAATAGCTCACAGCAGCCTCAAACTCTTGGGCTCAAGAAATTCTCTTGCCTCAACCCCCCCTAGTAGCTGGGACTACAGGAGTCTGAAATATTGTGACACATTGATCAATGTAAAGAAATATATATATATATTTCTTGTTTGTTTGTTTGTTTGTTTAGCAGGCCCAGGCTGGGTTCAAACCCACCAACCCCAGAGCATGTGGTTGGCGCCCTAACCACTGAGCTATGGAAGCCCAGTCTAGGCAGGCATTCTTAACAGATTTTTTTTTTTTTTTGAGACAACATTTCACTACGTCACCCTTGGTAGAGTGCTGTGGCATCATAGCTCACGGCAACTTCAAACTCTTGGGCTTCAGTGATTCTTTTGCCTTAGCCTTCCAAGTAGCTGGGACTACTTCATTTCTTTAACCAATCACAACTCAAAGAATCTTTAAATCCACCTGTAACCTGTAATGCCTCACTTCAAGTTGTCCTGCCTTTATTATTATTATTATTTCAGATTAATATGAGGGTACAAACCATTAGTTATAATGTTTGCATTTGTTAGGTAAGGTCCCTCTTGTAGTTGTGTCCTGCACCAGGAGGTGTGCCATGTACCCTTACCTGTGCCCAGTAGTTGGGAGCACACTGGACTCCCTCCTTACTCCGTCTTACTTTTCCCTCCTCCCCTTCCCCCCAACTTGAATTGAATTGAGTTTTTCTCCTGTGTGGACATGTATTAGTTCATCTACCGGCTTTGTATTAGTATTGAGTACGTTGGATACTGGCTTTTACATTCTTGTGATACTTTCTAAGAAGAATGTGTTCCAACTTCATCCAGGTTAATATAGACAATGTCAAGTCTCCATCTTTTTATGGATGAATAGTATTCCATGGTATACATATACCACAGTTTGTTAATCTATTCCCGGGTTGATGGGCATTTGTTTCCACATCTTGACGATTGCAAACGGAGCTGCAATAAACAATCTAGTGCAAGTGTCCTTATGATAAAATAATTTTTTTTTCTTCTGGGTAGATTCTAGAAATAGGATTGTGGGATCAAATGGAAGGTCTATTTTGAGTTCTTTGAGGGTTCTCCATACATCTCTCCAAAGAGGCTGTATTAGTTTGCAGTCCTACCAACAATGTAAAAGTGTTCCCTTCTCTCCACATCCACACCAGCGTGTTTGTTGATTAGCCATTCATCTGTCTTCTTCAGAGAAGTTTCCGTTCATGTCTCTTGCCCAGTGACAGAGGGGATAATTTACTCTTTTTTTGTTTTTGATTAATTTGAGTTTTCTGTAGATTCTAATTATCAACCCTTTGTCAGATTCATAACAGGCAACGTCCTGCTTTTTTGGACCAAAGAGACATCTTGTCTTCCACGTATTGATTTACAACTTTACATATAATTTCTGTCTCCCTGAAATGTATAAACCAAAGTGTAACCCAATCATGGTGGGACCACTCACTCAAGGCTTCTTGGGCATGGCTCTCCCAGCCTTGGTCGCATATGCTTATATCAGAATAAACCTGCTTAAATTAATTTACAGAGTGTGTTCTTTTCCGTTGATGGCCTGGGTCTTCCTGCCACATTTCCAGACCTGCTGCCCCCACTCCTACATTTAGCAAAGTGCCCTGCTTAGAGCAGATGCTCCTTCAATGCTTACTGAATGCAAGACTAAGGAAATGAATCTAACGGAATAAGCCGGTGAACATAGGCGTGTTTCCAAAGCAAAACAGCAACAAACTCCAGAAAGTAAACAGCAAAATGGAATCAGCTCAAACATAGGATAATTCACTTTGGTTTCATCAAAGTTAGAAAATTAAAAGCCTAACAGGGAACCCTTAGGTGAGAATAGCAAGGTCTAGAGAGGTTAGGGATGTGCTCTACACAGCCAGTGGTGCAGTTATGGGAGTCAGATTGTCGTGTAGTTTGGGCCAGGCATTTCTGGGGAGCTTGTTGACCAGAGTCCAAGTTCCTCAAAGCCCTGGAGGCTGCAATAGCCTGGTGGTCTACACAGGATGTCTGACACCCGGCAGCCTCAGGGTCAGGATTCTGGGGGGCCTGTTGACCACAGTCCAGGATCCTGGGCACCCCCTTTCAGGTGCCACAAGCAGCCTGATTGTTACCTGGGGGCTGAGAACAGAATTCCTAGCAACCAAAGATTACCATCACCTGCGTCCGGCCCAGGTCTAGATGGAAATCACCAAAGCAAGCGAGGCAAGTTTACCCCCGATGCGTAAAGTATAATTTGTAATCATGTGACGTGCCCGTGTGATTTGCCTTTCCTTTGTTTCCCTTCTTCTGATTATTTTAATTTTTTTTTTTTTTCCAGATAGAGTCTCAGTTTGTCGCCCTGAGTAGAGTGCTATGGAAACATAGCTCACAGCAACCTCAAACTCCTGGGCTCAAGTGATCATCTTGCCTCAGCCTTCTGAGTAGCTGGGACTCCTGCCACAATGTCTGACTTTATTTATTTATTTATTTATTTATTTATTTATTAGAGACAGGCTCTCACTCTTGCCCAGGCTGGTCTCAAACTCCTGAGCTCAAGCAATCCACCCACCGCGGCCTCCCAGGGTGCTAGGATTATAGGCATGAGCCACCGGAGCCGGCCACCTTCTTCTGATTATTATTATTTTTTTTTTTCTATTAAATCATAGCTATGTACCTTAATGCAATCATAGGGTACAATGTGCTGGCTTCATATACAGTTTGAAATATTTTCATCAAACTGGTTAACATAGCTTTCACGGCATTTCCTTATTGTGTTAAGACATACACATTCTACATTTAGTAAATTTCACATGTACCCTTGTAAGATGCACCGTAGCTGTGGTCCCACCAATCACCCTCTCTCCACCCATCCTCCCCCCCTACCCTTTCCCCTTCTTCTTGGACTTCTTCTGCTTATTAATGATTACTTGAGGCACCTTGATTTGAATGACTCAAATTCAATTTATTTATGATGATGTCAACATGATTTATGATTTTTGATTGAATAGAGAGACCTATGGGAGAATAGGCCAGCCTGCACTTGCTGACTGCACTTGAGATGCTGCTGGCTTAGTGTGCACCTCTCCCAGGCTCCCATCGGTTACTTCCCCTGAGATAACCGAGTCTGAGTTTTTTCTCGTGTCTACTGCCCTCAGTGCAGATCCCGACATAGGTTGTTGGGACCCAGGCCCCCATGTCATGTGACTGCCCAGAGTTGGTGTCAGGAGCAGAGGGCAGCCAGGGGCAGAGCTGTACAGAACCGTGCATACCCACCTCCCTGTTCCCTGTTTCCAAGCCCTCTGGCCACTGCCATCCAGACTGGAGCACTGTGGGGTTCACCCGGATTGGGTGAAGCCTGTCCCCTTCATGTGCAGAAGTCACTTCCAGCAGCTCTCACTGTCTCCCAGTGGAAGGAGATGAAAAATTCAAATAGCAGCATGCAAGTACCTGTAATTGAATCGTGGGAGAAGCGTATATTACAGAAAACAATTAAAATAGAGCCTGGATCGAACTACAGCAGACAGGCTATTATCCTGAAGAAATGTCACCCCCTTAACTGAACTCAGTGTCCCACCTCCCAAGCCTTGTTGCAAGAGAACCACCCTGCAGCCAAAGTGAAGTGAAGGAGGAGAACTTCACCAGGGAGGTCACTGTGTACCCAGAAGACACCGATAATGATGACGGACACAGCAAAGGTTACACTAAAAGCTCTCACTCAAAAGCACGTGGGATGTTATCAGATGAGCAGGCTCCAGCCACCTGTCACTGTCCAGCCAATATGCAGAGACGGGGTTTAGGTCTGAACAAGCTTTATTTGTCAGAAGGCCAGCAATTCTGGAGACCAGCAAAAGTAGCCTCTCGATTCCCGTGTGCCTCCGTTACAGTTATAATTGTTTTTGTGATGGGAATGCAAGGAAACAGCCCTGGAAAATTTTAACTTTATCTGACAGGAAGTAACATCAAAGCAGTCTCCATTCTAACACTGTGAAACGTTTCAACAACAGAAAAGTCATTTTCACTTAACAAGATACCTAAGAGACTCATTAAAGAAAACATCATATCATCAGAATAACGTTTACTGTACTGATACAACACCACCTCCTCAGAGTCTCCTGAGACAAATATCCTTCTGATTATAGTGAAACCTTACCTAGATAATCAAGGGTGGAGAAGGTGAGCTTTCCTGCTAGGAAAGCTGTCTAGGTCAGCTGTCCTGCTTCAGCTTAGCTTCTCACACTCCATCTTGCAGGCTTCTTTTCTGGCTTTAAGAAGAACAGGCACAGGAGAAAAACCCTACAAATTGTGGGAAGAACCCCCATGGAAGTTTGCTCAGTGTGATGAGCTAACAATACATTTCTGGAAAACGTACTGAAATCAAGCTTTGCCAGTGTCCAGACTGCAACTCCTAGTTTGTATTTATTTATTTATTTATTTATTATTTATTTGAGACAGAGTCTCACTATGTTGCCCTCTGTAGAGTGCTGTAACATCACAGCTCACAGCAACCTCAAACTCTTGGGCTTAAGCGATTCTCTTGCCTCAGCCTCCCAGGTAGCTGGGACGATAGACGCCTGCCACAACTCCCAGCTATTTTTTTGTTGCAGTTGTCATTGTTGTTTAGCTGGCCCAGGCCAGGTTCGAACCCGCCAGCCTTGGTGTATGTGGCCGCTGCCATAACCACTGTGCTACTGACACCGAGCCACTCCCAGTTTTAGTATCATTACTGGAGAAAGTAGACACAGCCCCTGGTACTTGGTAAGCAGCCACTGACCTGGCAGGTGCCTGGCAGAATTTCTCACAAATTCTTACCAATCTAAGAAATTCCAGAAGCCATTTACCTCTGCCTGGCAGGGTCAACAGTACACTCTACAGTCCTGCCTCAGGGCTACATCAATCCTGCTGTCTGCCACCATATAGTTCGCAGAGATCTTCATTGTTTTGAAATCCCAGAAAGCATCACAGGAATCCCCTATGGGGCTGGCATTATGCTTATTGGCCCTGGTAAGTAGCGAGTCATTTGTTGTTTGGAACACCTTAGGAAGACACACGCTATCAGAAGTAAACCCCCAAATAATCAAGGTACAGCCGCTTCAGTGAGGTTTTTGGTTGTTTGGTGATGCGGAGAATGTTGAGATTTCTGCTCCAAGGTGAAAGACAAGTCCCTGCCTTTTTGCTCCCTACCCTGAGAAGGGCAGTACACTTCTGAGACCTTTTAGATTTTGGAGTCAACATGCATCACATTGGTGTCTACTGCTTCAACCCAGCTAGAAAGTCCCTCATAACCCACTTTGAGTGGGGACCACTTGATGCTTGCCCGTTAGTGGGGATGAGAGCAAGAAGAGGCTCTATAGGAAATTCAGGCTGTTATAGGAGCTATTCTGCCACTAGCAAACCCAACAGCCAACTGGCACATTCCCTGGACCCATTGTCGACTGTGTCCTCCAAACAACGTAGGTCCTGCTTGATGAATCCCACAATTCGAAATAGTGCTTTCTTTCCAGAGGCATTGCATGTGCTCCTAAGACCACACTTTCAGAAGGCTCATATTAACTTGTCCCCTTTTCCCAAAGTATAAAGACTTGTATTGCTCTAGAAGAAGAATGTCTCCCATATGGTCTTTGTGCATTTAAGGGAACACTACCTTAGCCCTGAAATACACCCAAGGCCAGCCCCAACTCACTTACCCAGGGTTGTTACAGAGGAAAGCTTTACCTCAGATTGCCTTCTCGCTAGGGGCCAAGGTGGAGCATATACAATTAATACATCCCACTGGGCCTGGATTAAGGCCTCAGGTGAAGCAGAAAAATCAATACAAAAACTTGTGGAATGGGCGGCGCCTGTGGCTCAGTGGGTAGGGTGCTGGCCCCATATACTGAGGGTGGCGGGTTCAAACCCAGCCCCGGCCAGCTAAAATAGCAATAACAACAACAACAAAAACTTGTGAACCAAACCACTTGGTTTTCTCAGGTAAGCCCTGACAGTCTATCAGATTTGTTCAACTGGTTGGTACTGCTATAGGTTAGTCTGATCCTGCTACTTGGAATCCTGTAGAAGATAGAAGTCTTAATCAAATACTATATAAGATAAATTGAAGATTCCCTTCCCTTCCTCCACCCTCTGTCGGTCAAATTAACCAGAGCATCTGAAGGAGCAGAATTAGTTATGAAAAAATTGCCAGAAGCCAAGACTGTAGCAATGAGCTTAATATTGCGGGGAGACCATTCTTCTGGGATTCTTATGGTTCTGTCCTTCTTGGGAACAGAGGCACTGGTGGTCTTTGACCTGAGATATCTTATCTTTTCTTTTCTTTTTTTCTTTTTCCTTTTTTTTTTTTTTGGTAGAGACAGAGTCTTACTTTATCACCTTCAGTAGAGTGTTATGGCATCACAGCTAGCAGCAACTTCCAACTCCTGGGCTTAGGTGATTCTCTTGCCTCAGCCTCCCGAGTAGCTGGGACTACAGGCGCCCACCACAACAACCCGCTACTTTTTTGTTGCAGTTTGGCCGGGGCTGGGTTCGAACCCGCCACCCTCGGTATATGGGGCTGGTGCCCTACCCACTGAGCCACAGGCGTTGCCCAACCTGGGGTATCTTTTCGTGAATGTTTGTAAACAACCTCAGAAGACAGAGATGGTGTTTCCTGTTGGAGCAAGGGGCAAGTTTATTTACTGTTTAGTGTGATAAAGATAACAGGGAAGAGGCGAGGTAGCTTTGTTTGCCTACAAAAGATTTGGGTTCCCGAAGGTGGTGGGTTCCTTGGAGTCACCAGAGGGTTCAGGACGAAGAAATATTGGAGAGAATGGGTTTCTCCTCTTGGTTCTGGTGTGATCCTCTCGACAGGTGTGTGCAGTTCAAAGTTCCTCTAGCACCGAGCTCTGCAGCATTCAGTGTCCCCAGCATGTGGGTCCCCTTGTGAACGGCTTCCCTGATGACTCACTCCCACAGTACACAATGGACGTCACACCTAGTGGCTTCCATGGGTACCACTCAGACAGCTATGTGGCAGAGGGACACCAACTGGGCACTTTCCCATGAATGGCTTCCTTGACACCCCTTTTAGTTGCCTATGGCCATGTCCTTTAAAATAAGGTTGGATCTTGCCCTAGAATAGGGGTGGCGAACAAGTTTGACACAAAGCCAAAATTTTAAACTGTGAGAGTCAGAGAGCCACACCACGCAGTGACCTGCCAAAACAGACAAACACTCACACAAAAGCATATAATTTTAACAATAATATATTAAACACATAATATAACATGCTCAGTCAGGT
>CAUYPK010010902.1:0-10962 GCA_963574355.1 Loris lydekkerianus
TGCTCAGAGGTATGAGGGGGTGGGGAATTTCAGGAGCAGGTGTGATGTTTTTAGTGTCTGGAATCAAGTTCCTGGAGCCAAGGGTAACAATGCCTTACTCGTCCTTAAATGCTTTCCAGCTGTGACTATTCCTGTTAAACTGGCTATGGATATTCCTGATAAGCTTAAACCAGCTATGAATATTCCTGATAAGCTTAAACTCAGGTTTTCAGCTCCTGGCATGAATATATAGGACCATGTGCATGGATACTCAACGCATCTATCAATATGAAAGTGTGGACTCTTGTCTAGGTAGCTATTGAAAAGAAACAGGTAGATATCTTTATACTGAACTGACTGTCCTATTAAGACATATTGTAAACCAGTAAGTTGCAAAACAATACTTATTTATGTAAAATGCACCTGTAAATGCATAAAGAGGTAAATATGTATATGCATACATAAAAATAGAAGGAAAGGATGCAAACCAAATTTTTGGTTATGGCAACCTCCAGGCAGAGTAAGAGTGAGGGTTAAAAAGGAAATTTCCACCTTGTCTATATTTTTCTTTTCTTTTATAAAATTAAAGTGCATTCATGAATTACATTTATGATAAGAGGAGAAGAAGCATTTCAGAAAAACTTGTTCAATACAATAGGAAAAGAGCTTTGATTAATACATTCAGACTTGATTTTTTAAAAATTGAATATAACAAATAGCAATGCTAATCAGAATAAAAGATAATATAAATGGGCGGCACCTGTGGCTCAAAGGATTAGGGCACCGGCCCCATATGACGGAGGTGGCAGGTTCAAACCCACCCCTGGCCAAAAACTGCAAACAACAACAAAAAAATAATAATATACATATATAAAACATATAGGTAACATAAATATGCATGTTTAAACAAAATTTTAAATATCTAAAGATCAGAATCTACTAACCCAACTTTAGAAGAAAACTTTGTAGAAAACTATAGCAGACACTTACAGCACCTACTACATGCACAATAGCAGACACTTACTTTGCATCTACTATATGTTAGAGATTATGTGCTTCACAAATATTAATTTATAAAAATTCTATGAGGTGTTATTGTCCTCCCTTTTCAGATTAGGAAATTGAGGCACAGAGAGTTTAAGTGATTTCTGTGACGGCAGAGCTTCAGCGTCCAAGAGTTTGGGTGGGAGGCTGTGAGAATGCCTCTGGAGCTGGTTGTGAAGCACCGTGTTGTACCACTTCCCTCCACACAGACCAACACTCAGCCCTGCACTTAATCACAAAGCATCAGATGTTTTTCCACCGCCATCACCAATAGCCCAAGGTTCCCAGCCACATGCCAATGAAATCTAGCAAGAAACTGAAATAAGGTGAAACAAGGTTAGAAAGAAGACAATGAAGTGGCCCTTCTTTATAAAAGGATGGAACAACTCAGGAAAAGTTTTAGACAACCAGAAGTGTTAGAAGCCACGAGCTAGTTTATAACATGACAACATTAAGAGATAAAATTTAGTTTCTTACATATCAGCAACACAGTTAGAAAATAAAACAATTTATGAAAAAATAACAAAACTCAAGAAAATATCTGAAAGGAATTTAGTTATGTGCATAAACTATTAGCAATGTGAATGTGTGAAAAATGAAGATACACAAATATATAAGGTATGTGAAAATAAGAACAAATAAATGTGGATTTTCTTTTGCTAGTGGGGTTTATTATCACTCCATATATCTAAAAATTGAGGGATGATAAAATCCAATGTGATTTCAACCAAAGTCCCAAAGAAATATATATATTTTTTGCCCCTTGAATAGCATTAATTCTAAAGTTCACCCAGACAAACAAACCTGTGGGGAGATACGGTGAAGTGAGGAAGTGAATTGAAAAATGCTAAACATTAACTGTAATGAGAGAGGAACTTTTTTTTCACCAGTTAATCAAATGTAATATGATGCTACTGTGGTAACAGGCTAAGAATTTCCAGACAGAATAATGGGACAGAATTAAAAACCAAAGAGGAGCAGAGTAAAAGACAGAAATAAGCCCGGTTATATATGATGTAGCAAGTAATACCTTCATAAAGTGGGGAACAGATAGTTCAGGCAGCAGTCTAGCCGTTCCTAACTTCATCCTAATACCAAAACAAATGCTACATGGATCAACTGCATAAATATTTTAAAAACCAAACAAATGTGGAATAAGGAAACATGAATGCATTCCTTTATAATCTAAGTGGAAAAGGTCCTAAGTCGCACACTATAAAACTGATAAATTTGATGCTAAAGATTGATACATTCCCACGGCTGAAAAAAAAAAAAAAAAAAAGGCTGCAATAGAAAAACATCATAAGTAAAGTTTAATACAAGAGGAAAAATGGGAGAAACAAAGTGGAGCATAAATGAAAATTGAATGATTAATTTTTTATGAATAAAATAACTCTCAAAAATTAATAGATGGGTGTCCCTTCCCAAGATGGCCAACGAGGGACAGTGATCACCAGACTTTTCCAAACAGAGGAAGAAGTTTCAGATGGGGACACATAGCCCAGGTAAGATACCGAGGGAAGGGAGACAGAACGTACTCCTGCCAGAGATCCCATGGGCAAAAGTGGCAGAGCAGAGGAAGGGAGGTAAAATTTTGACAGGGACTGACTCCAGAGGGATTGAGAGCCCAACATAAAGGGCAGGTAGGGGAGTTTATTTTCCCTCCCTTCACACCCGTGGCATCTGTCAACTCCCAAATTGTCAGAAAGCCTTTCTGCCCTGATGAATGCAGGTGCTGAGAATGGTGAACTGAAAGCTTCTTGGGAATAGAGCACCAGGCTGCAGGCCCGTGTAGGGTCACTTCCCTTCACCACGGACCTGAGCTGAGAGAGCAGGTGCCATATTGCCTGTGCACACACCAGCACCTCCACAAAGTCACAGCCCCTCAGTCTCCCTGTCACTGGATCCTATACGAACATTCCACAGGACATGCTTGGACTGTGACAGCCACAAAGCAATGGGGACACACAGGAGAGTAGCAGTGTCCCTGGAGTTCAGACTCCTCAGAGGGCAGGTTGCCCCACGGGGACTGAGAAGTGCTCCAAACCCCTTTTAGGGCAGAGGAAGGCAGGATGCATACTCTGCTGCACTAGAGACCTCCTGGCTCGTGACGGAGTTGTCTGTGTCCTTCCCAGTGGAGATGCTCCCCACCATTTGAGGCCTACTCCTTCTTCTCTCCCATGTACCCACTGCCACAGAGGCAGCTTCAGGTAAAAGGCTGTTTCCCTGGAACTAGTGAGGACTCCATGGGGATGACCAAGCAGCTGCTCCTCCTCTGACAGAGCAGGCATCACCCCCAGGCTTCCTTAGAGCTTGAGGCTCACTCCCTTCCCAGTGGAAAGAAGCAGGGAGTACATTCCTGCTTTCATGCGCCCCGAGGACAAAAGCTCCTTCCTCCTCTAAAACAGGGTGGAGCTAGCAGTCTTTTCAGAGTGGACCATCTTCTATGAGATATCTACCCTCCCAGAAGACAACTCTCTGACACACCCATACCTCCCACTGGAGCATTTTAGACACAGCCCATGCCAAGTCTGGGAACCCCATGCACTATGGGTCACGCTGCCTCCACCACTTCTGCTGCAGCTGGGCCAGTGTGCAAACTGGGAATCTTGGTGCTTTTGTGCCCCCAAAGGATGAGGGCCACTGTCATTGCCAAGAAAGGGAGGTGTGAGTGGCTTGTGTGTCCCACAGTTGTCCACCTCTGCTAATCATGTCAGAAAGGGCTCACCCCTCCTATTGCGGGCTCACGGTGCCTCTGCCTTCCACCTGCCTGAGCATCCCAGAGCAGGGGAGCACCCCCTCCTCACTATCACAGCCAGCAACTGAACCCAGGGAGGCTTGAGAGCGAGTTTGCCAGCCTGATCCCCCAAAACTCAAGCATGCCATTGGAGGGCCTGGGATCTGGGGATTACCTAACCTAGTCTGCCACTGCTGGCACCCAAACACTCTCCCAGAGGTCTGAGGTTCAATAAACACAAATGTTGAGCAATGCTACCATGGGTACCTGCCTGCATGAGCCGAAAAGCAGTGTACGTCTTCCTCTCTACACTGAGCAGCAGAGTTCCCTGCAGGGCAGAGTAAGTGAACTGCAAAATTATCTGTTTTGAGCTGAAGAAAGAAGTCGTGAGAGAGAATACCAGGGAAAAGTAAGGTCTGAAAGAACAAAAGGCTTCCCCATGGTGACTCAGCTCTTAGGAATTTGTAGAAACTTAACTTCCTGAGACCTGGAAACTAACACTTGGTTCCACTTCTGTAAAAGTCTGTGCCCACCTTCTTCAGCAATTCAAACTGACCAATGAGGAAGGTGCCATGGACAAGGAGCCCTCGGCTGGAGATGAAAGAGAAAGGACAGGGAGCTCAGCCATTTTTGGACTTTAGTCAGCTGTGGCTCCTCCAGCTGAAAGAAAACTTTTTCTCTTTTAAACGCAGATGTTTGGTGTTTCTGTCTTTCCATCAGGCCTCATTCTCCTATAACAGTTCCAGATGAGAAAAAGCCAGCATAAGAACTCCAGAAATATGAAAAAGCAGGCTTTTCCAATAACTCCAAGGATCACTCTAGATCTCCAGCAGTGGACTTCTACCAAAAGGAAATTATTGATAGGTTGGATACATGTTACAATACAAATACTTGAACTCATTCATTTACTGCCTTTTTCCATCTGTGATTGGAAAGCGTGGTGTGGTAGAACTTGCTACTTTTGGTTGAATGGTGTCTAAGAAACAAGTTTCCCAGGCTGACCTGATGGCCTCCAGTTAAGGCTGTGTCTTGCCTCCTGCCCAATGCCACCTGCCCCAGTGTAAGTCCTGCCTGGTGAGTCTGCCATTAGCATCTGGGCATCTTCTCCGAGAAGAGCTTTTCATGCCAAAGGTCTCCAGAGTTTTGAGGGCAGTGGGCATGTCTCCTATACCTGGTTGCTATCTCCTGTGTGTTTTTGGCAGAACATGTATCAAAACCAGTTTCATTGTGACTACTTTCTTGGAAGCCAAGGTGGTAAAGGTGGAACCTCTAAATGATGGCAACAAATGATACCACAATAACCTTGCATTGTCAGAGCATCAAATGCCATGGGGCCACGTTGCCCCACTTTGCCAGGCTCTGTGGTGGGCGGTTTGCTTACATTGTCTCAGGGATTCTTCACATATTCTCTGTGAGGTGCTGGCACCATTCTTTATCTTAGGGATAGAAATCTTAAGGGTCAGACCAAGAAGCAGCTCTTCTTCCCACAGAAAAACCCTGTTGGTGACTTGCACCCATGAGATCTGACCAGAAACCCCAAACCCTTGATTTGCACACTATTTTTTCACAATGCTGGCACCTCATTGGCTATTTTATAGACCCTTAAACAGTAGACTTTTGTCACCAGTAATGTTAAAAGACTCTGTGACGTACACAGACCAGCTCTTGTGTTTCCATGGCATGCATCCTTTTGTTTTTAGGAAGCTTGTGCTCTTTGAAGACATTTTATTTATTTCCCCAAAGACCACTTGGCACAGATTCATGTAGCACATTCGTTCACTTCCTTGTTGTCGCTGTTATCTGGCTCCTTAGAGCTGTTGTAATTTATCTTAGTTTGGATTAGGGTTCTATCCTTAGTAAAATGTTTGTTAAGTAGTTGAAAGGATTCTTTTTTCCTCTAATTTAAATCTTTGGAAGTAATATTGAAGATTTCTTAGCTCATATGATTAGCGCAAGTTGGATAGATTTGGAAACCTCGCCCACTATGTTGTTTAAGTACCAGCTTTATGTTGCAAGGAAGAAAATGACAAATTTTGCTTTTATATGCTCTCATATACTATAGGAGAAATCTATGGTGCACTTTACAATGCCCTAACACAAATATTCTTGGCCAGTCATCCTTAACCTCTGTTGATACTCAAGTCTTTTAATCCTTCTGCCTTTGCTGGACTATTATTCCATGTAGGGTTTTGTGAAGCAAAACTTACCGGAGAGATTGCACAAATAACATGTGCTAACTCTGACCTCCACCTCGTTAGCATTTATGGGAATCAAACTGTCAAACAGAAGGAGCTAAATTACTCTTGTTGTTCTCAAAAATAATACAAGAGAATTGTCAATATTTTTAATTCATATAAGTGGAAAAAAACAGAGGAATGGGTCCATCCCGACAAATAATCTGTGTTTAAAATAACCTATATTATTAAGGATATTTTGAACAACTGAAATTTATTCAAGTTTATACAAACAGATGGTGCAGTTAAATTAAGTCTTTAGCATTTGCCTATATAAGGTTACTGAGTGGTAAATCCTTATGTTTTATGCCATGTGTAAGGAATTAATCCAATGTTATTTTCCCTCAGGTGGTTGTGCAGTTATGCCAGCACTATTTTCCTCTTCACCTGTGATTTTTTAAAAATATTATTTTATTTTATTTTTGAGACAGAGTCTCAAGCTGTCACCCTGGGTAGAGTGCAGTGGCATCAAAGTTCACAGCAACCTCCAACTCAGCCTCAAGCGATCCTCTTCCCTCAGTTTTTCTATTTTTTCGTAGAGATGAGGTCTCGATTTTGCTCAGGCTGGTCTTGAACTTGTGAGCTCAAGCAATCCACCCACTTTGGCCTTCCAGAGTACTAGGATTATAGGCATGAGCCACCGTGCCTGGCCTCAACTGTGATTTTAAATTAAACCCTTATCATATACTGAATTTATGTATAAATCTTTTTGCATTTCTGGACTTTCAATTAGGTTAATTTTACAATCTATTTAATACAACTTGTTCCCTTAAGATTTTTTATATTTTTAAATAGCTTAAAACTCAATAAGCATTTGCAAAAATAGTACAGAGTCACCGAATACTATTCATGGAGGTTCTACCAGTGATAATATATTCATAACCATAACACATTATCAAAATAAGTAAATTGATATTAGCAAAACAATTTTAACTCCAATACAAACCAATAAGGTTTATATATGTGTATGAATAACATATTTCACCAAAAAGGGCTTCTGTCGTGAGTGGCACATGCAGGACAACTCAACTGCTCTTCGTGCAGAATTGACATCATGAATAACATATTTCACCAGTTGCAATGGAGATTTTGGGGGGAAGAAGAAGTGTATAGTAAAATAAAACTTTATGACACACATGGACTCATGATCATCACAATCAAGATATTACTCCATGAACACCAAGAAAACACATGTTATCACTTAATAGTTACATCTACTTTCCAATCTAGTAGCTGGCACCTACCACTCTGTTCTCCATTACTATAGTTGTATCATTGTTTCAAAAATATGTGTATTACATAAATGGTGTCATGCATTACAGAAACTTGTTTATCAATAAACTTTCATTCTTAAATAACTGTGGAGTCTCACAAAGTTGTAGGTAAAAATAGATATCTCATGTATTTTCCCCTCAGTTTCTCAGAATCTTAATGTTTTTCAGAATCAGTAAAAACTCACAAATAGCATATTGATGGAATCCACTGATCTCATTTGGCTGTCCTCTGTTTTACTTATACTGTATGTGTGTATGTGTGTATGAGTTTATTTCCATGCAGTTTTATTACATGTGCAGGGGTGCATGTCTGTTTTCACAGAAGCCCTAGGACAGCCCATCCACATAAGGATTTAGGTTGCCTTTTTGTAGCAATGTTTACCTTCCTTGTATCCACCCCATCCCCAACCATCTCTAATGGAAGCCACTAATCTGTTCTGCATTTAGAGAGTTTTGGTATTTCAAAGGAATAAATGGAATCATACAGTGTGTAACTGCTTGGAGTTGGCTGTTTTCACTCAGCACAATTCCCTGAAGATTATCCTAGTTGTGGTGTGTGTCCAGTTTGTTTCTTTTTATTGCTGAGTATTCCAAGAAATGAATGAATCATCATTTGACCATTCACCCATTGAAGATATCTGGGTTGTCCTAGATTTGACTGTTAAGAATAAAGCATCTATAAGAATCAGTGTATAGGTTTTTCTATGAACATGTTTTCATTACTTGAGAATAAATGTAAAAGTGTGCAATTCCTAGGTCAGGTGGTAATTCAAGATTTTATCTGAAATTGCCAAAGTGTTTTCAGAGTGACTGCAATGTTGTATGTTTCCATGTATAATTTCAGAGGGATAGAAAGAGGAGGGGGACTGCTGTGGACACCAAGACTGAAGAATCAGCACAGCCGCTGGGGTTGCTCATCTCCATGGGCAACACAGAAGACTGTTCAACCATGTGTTTCTTACCAAAAAGGAAGGCAGCCCTGTAGGCTTGTTCCTCCCACAGACCAAATGAGAGGCTTAAATACCACAGCAGTAGAGGCCAGTGCCACTGCTGACACTATTAAGGAGCCAAGAACAGTATTCTCCTTTATCACCAGGCCTGAGACTCCCCTCCACCCCTGAGAGAGACAGGGTGCCAGGTGGCTCCAGGAAGAGTATGCTTTCTCTCCACAGGCATGAGATGCTGCTCCATCACCCACAGACATCAGGGTAGCCATGGGGCATCACCATGGGGGTTTGTGCTGCCAGAGCAAGCACAAGACCTGGGATGCATTCTCTGTGACCCACAGGCAAAGAGAAGCCTGCCTCAGCAGGCCCCCAGTGAGGAGGTTCTCTTCATCTCCAGGGGCCTGAGACTCCCCACTCACACTGGAAATCACTGATAAGCCTAGCCAGGGGGACCCCGCAGGACTCCTCAGGCATGACCAGCAGGAATAAGAGGAAGCCCCTATGGCACCAGGTGAACCAAGCAAGCCAAAACAGCACCACTAGGATTCTCAATAAGATGGACAATTGATTATCCACTAGAAAATATAGAGGCTAGAAAGCAGTGGATGATGTATTCAAAGTGATAAAAGAAAAATACAATACTATCAACAATAAATTGCATAATCAGCAAAACTATCTTTCAAAAACATAAGAGAAAGTAAATCATTATCAGATAAAGAAATACTGAGAAAAGTCATTAGACCACCTGCCCTATAAAAAACACTAGAGAGAATGCTTCCAGTTCCAAAGAATAGACACTATTAGCCAGTAACTTAAAATAAAGAATGCTGGTAAAGATAACTACTGAGGTAAATAGAAAAAAACAGTGTTAATACATATTTGTTTTTCTTTACAACTCTTTTCTTGTTCTACATGATTTCAAAGACAACTGAATAAAGCAAAAAATTATAAAACTGTTGATGGACTTATAATACATAAAGAGGTAATTTGTATGATTATCATAGCTTACAACAGTGCTTGACAGCTATGGGAGACAACAGTGCTTCGTAAGAGCATAGCTACTGTGTAATAATGATACTAGGTTAGTATTAAAAACCAAGAACATTATAAAAATATGTTAATTTAATTACAAAGCAACCACTAAGACTATAATTTGAAAAGTATAGTAAAAGAAAGACCCAAAGAATTAAAATGATACACTAAAAGCTATGTCACACAAAAGAATGCAATAATGGAATGTCAAATGAAGAGGAAAATGACAATACATATAGAAGGAAAATAGTACAGTGACAGGTACAAAGCCCACCTTAAAAATAACATTAAGCCTAAATGGATAGAGATTAAAAGATCAGATAAAATAAAACAAAGATTAAATAAAACAAAACAAAAAATATCCAACTGTATGTTGTCTACAAGAGAAACAGATTAGATTTAAAGACATACAAGTTGAAAGGAAAAGAATAAGTCATGCCAACATTAACTATAAGAAATCTGGAGAGTCTCTACAATATCAGACAAATAGTGCTTTAATACAAAAAAAGTCAATAGACATAAAAAGCAGCATTTTATTATAATAAAAGGGTCAATCTATCAGGAAGGTATATCAGTTATAAACAGATATGAACCTAAAAATATAGCTCCAAAATACATGAAGCAAGAATAATAGATTTGAAGAGAAAAATACACCGACAACCTGAGGCTCGGAACTACATTTTTAACAATGGTAGAACAATTAGAAGAACAAACAGCAAATGGCAAATGTTACATCACTATACACAGTAACACTTAACAGACATTTTTAGAACTCTCTACTTAAGAACAACAGAACAGACATTCTCCTCAGGATAGACCATGTATTAGGCCATAAGACAAGTCATAATACATATAAAACATTCTCCAGGATAGACCATATATTAGGCCATAAAACAAGTCTCAAAACTTTTTTAAAAAATCAAAATCATACAAAATATTTTCTTCTGTAGTCACACAGAATAAAATTATAAATCAATAACAAAAGGAAAAATTTTTAAATCAAAGCATGTAAAAATTAACCTGCTCCTAAAGGAAATAAAAAAAGAAATTTAGAAAATACTTTGATATAAATGGAAAAGAAAACACAAAATGCAAAAGTTGACATGAACACTCAAGTGGTCAATCCATATTTTGTAAGGCAGTTTGTAGAGAGACAGTTACAACTGGAAACATCTCAGATCAATAATGTAGATTTTCACCTCATGATAATTGGAAGGTGAAGCAAGCTTAACTCAAAACAAGCAAAAGGAAGGAAATAAGAAAAATTATAAAAGGAAAAACTGACATAAAGAATCTAAAAGTATAGATTAAAATACTGGCTGAGAGGGAGGAGACAAGATGGCGGACTGAAGCCAGCTTTCCACAGAGGCTCCCGTCCAGAAGGAGAGTTAAAGGATGGAAATTTAGTAAGTAACCTGGAGGATTCGAGCTTTCCCAAGAGAGAAGGTTGAAGAACGCACATCAACACCACTGAGGCGAACTGAGACCACAAGGACGCAAACAAAAGGTACAAAATCCATCACCAAGTGGACGGGAGGCCCCCTCCCCCACGAGACAGGCTTAAGAGCCCCACTAACAAAAGGGCAGAAATTAAAGGCCCTCCCACTTCACTTCACGGGAGTGACCTTCTAAAAACTGGACCTACCTCCCCTACTAGGGTGCCATGGTGCTCCCCTGCCAGGCATAAAACTGTATAAAACTTTAAATATCTTTCC
>CAUYPK010010903.1:0-13327 GCA_963574355.1 Loris lydekkerianus
CTTTGCTAAGGAGAATATGTTCCAGCTCCATCCATGTAAACATGAAAGAGGTAAAGTCTCCATCTTTCTTTAAGGCTGCATAGTATTCCATGGTATACATGTGCCACAATTTGCTAGTCCATTCGTGGGTCGAACCTAGGAGTTTGATGTTGCTGTGAATTGTAGCCTGGGCAACAAAGTGAGACTTGGTAGAAGGCGAGGCAGGGTGGGATGGGGCGGGGCGAGGTGAATAAATTACACAATAGAAAAACATTGTTATAGGATGGACGTGAGATATCAAGACTGAAAGCCAATCAATAAAGTGCCAATAGGATGTCTTTATTAAAAAGACTGATCAGCCAGCTGTTCCCTCAGTATGGGGACAGCACAGACCACGAGTGTGGGTCAGTTTATATAAGGTAGGCTGATGCAATATTGGGTGAGCTTGCATGATCAGAAAATTGCTGAAGCAGGTATTGTTTAAACGTTTACAGGATGTACAGTAAAAATAATCACAGACATTCAGTCACGTTGGTCTTAGTCATTCTTCTAACAATATCTTTCTAACTGTCAGGTCTGGTTGGGCTTGTTGGGCCCCTCAGTATGGTGAGGTTGCAGAGAGTAAATAGGACACGTGGAGGTCCGCTTCTACATCCCAGACTTCTCGGCTCCGTGACCTCCACTTCCCTTTTTTTCTTTCTGCCTCTTTTAACATTTCATTAAACAGTAAACAGTTTATTACAATTTCTTACACACTTATAGTTATCTTAAAATCACACCTACTGTCTAATGCTTTTTACTGTTTGTCATTTATTATTAATCTTTTGTTACCTATTTTACCTACTCTTAAATTATTAAGTATTAGTAACTTCCCAAAAATATTGTATGCCCTCTCCCTCCCCCCTCTATTGATTGTGTTTTGCTGATCTAGCAAGATGGTTTAGCAAGAATTAAGGGGAAGGAGGGGGTGAAGCAGGAAATAAGGAAGGCAAAGAAGGGGGTGAGAATGACAGGATTTTATCCCATCTAATTCCCTCCTTTTCTGTTGGAAGAAATTAAATCCTTGATTCTTCTTCCTTTTCCTGATAAGATATGTCTGCAGTGGGTTTGCAAGAGCATGAGTCTTACAGCTTGTATTCTATTCCTAATGTAGGAGGTGGGAACATCTAATGATACAAAGTCCTGTTGTTAGTCCTAGTAGGAGCAGGACAATGGAGCAGAGAGGAGTGTAGCAGTCAAGTTGACTATCCTTTCATACTAATTTCTCTGTTGGTCCCATGCCTCCTCTCTCTCCTGCAACCTTTTTCTTACTAGTGACATGCTGTTTCTTATTATTCTTGAATTATTAGTGTAAAAGCAACAAGTTTCTCCCAGGGCTACACTCAGGCCTCCTTGCTTCAGGAATAGAAAATTTAGTCCTCTCTGGTTTTGCAAGACCACCTCAGCTAGTGAGTTAGTCTCAAAGTGTTTCTCATCAGGTTATGGAACTTTCTACTTCCTTTAAATCTCTATTTGTCTGGTGTGTTAGGATTGTAAAGTTCTCTGTTCCTTTCACTAGAGCTGTAGTCCTTATGGTGCAGATCCAGCTATACTTATCTCCACTAATGCCGGGTTAAGCACGGGGACCCATTTGGTTCTTATAAGCATGTTCTTGGAAGAGCCCAGGTGTTCACATCCCCCTGCCCCCGAGTAATAGACTTGAGGAATAATATGGACTAGAAGACATAGGTCTGAGGTTTTAGTCGGAAATCTTGGGGGTTATGCACAGGATTTTATCCCATCTCATTCCAGAATTATTTATCCCGTCTCATTCCAGAGTTATTCCAGAAGTGCAAGCAAACCAAGCTCTATCTGGGGCCTTCCAGAGTTCCCTAGCTCCTAGTCCAGAAAGAACTAGGGTAGAGTGGCAAAATTCCCAGTAAGGGGAATTCTGTAAGTTAAACAATGCTGATTGAAAACAAGGCCCAGTTCCTGGCAAGTCTCCCCAAGTAAGTTTGGATTCTTTAGGCTCTTGTTCCCAGCCGCAGAGCCTACTTAGCTTTATGGAGAAGTTAACAATTATATCAGGGTAGTGAATGCTGCTTCCTATAGAAGCGTTTATTGCAATTCCTACATAATATGGGGGTTGAGACAAGCCAGTAGTCTTTAGTGATCTTGGGGTCAGTACTGTTCATGAATTGAAACACAGCATTCCTAGAAGAGGTTTTGGGGATGGACTGTAATGTCCTAGCTCATGAGACTTTTCCTTCTGGGTTACTGCTAGTGGCTTGGAGGGTTGGGGAATACTCAGGACCCTCGGGGGCTGGACGGGTAGAAGACTGGGGACTAAGGCCAAATTGGGGCTGATGGGGTTAAATTCTTTCCTGGGCTCAAATCCCTGGATGGTAAATGTTGTCCCAATATCCCAATTTACATTAGAATATAGCCTGATGCCCCACTTGAGACACCCTGCCTACCCTTGGTCATCATCATAGTGCTGCCACTTAAGTACCTAGATGGACACTTAATTATAAGTTCCTATTTGGGTGCATAGTGAAGGTTTTCTTTCAAAAAAGAATCAAGGGATTGTAGTTGCCTTTCCAGGGAACAATGGTCTCAACTCCATTTAGCACAATGGAAGTTATTTCCTTTATCACAATGTTTCTTGCCTATACTGGGACAGAGATAGTATTGTTATGCCTCTTAGTCTCTTTTCAAGATGAAGATGTCTACATCCACACCAGGGAGTACAGTAGTAAGAGAGACATGCCCCTCCATCCAAGCCCTTCCTTTCATCAGATAGTCTGTAGAGGTCAAAAACAAAAACGGTCTGGTTTATGTTATGAATTCTGTGCACTAATTTCCCCTCTATTGGTCTTGTTAACTCCCAAATGTAATTCACAGGCATATGAGGGCTGCAAGACCCAAGCCCGTCTAGTCCAGCAAATAACACCATAATCATTCCCGCATGAGTCTTATTTTAGTAGATCTTCTGATGCTTGGATTTTTCATCGCACTTCCAGGTCTGGGCGTGCTTTCTTAATTTGAGAGCAGTGTATTTAATGGCGATCCCCCACTACCTTCACTGCCATTGGGGTAGTGAGAACAACTAGTAGTGGTCCATCCTAACCCGGCTTCCAGGGTTCCAGGTTGGTGCCTCATTAGCCAGACTGAGTCTCCCGGCTGCACACAGTTCTGTTCACTAGCAGTGGGGATCAGGGCCGCATTAGGTTTTTGGTGTGCTGCCTTTATGGTTTTCTTTCTATGCCAGGCTGATGTTTGTAATGCCTGCAATGCCTTGAGGAGAGACTGAATGTTAAGTTCAGCTAGCTTCTCATCTCCCAGCCGGGGAATCAGTGGCAGGGTTCTCCCAAACATTATCTCTTAGGAAGTGAGTAAAGGGGCAAAGAGAAGAAGCATCACCCAATTTTACCAGTCTCTAGGTGTAAGTTATTTAAGTCTTCCTTAAAGTCCAATTTATTCCTTCTACCTGTTCTAAACTCTGGGGCCTATAGATGCAATGTAATTTCCAGCTTATGCTCAGGACCTTTGCCAACTCTTGAGTTATCTGGGTGATGAATGTCAGGCCATTGTTGGACCCTATCTTTAAAGGTAATCCAAACAGGGGCACAATTTCATTTAAGAGCTTTTTTACGACTACTTGTGGTGTTTCTGATTTAGTAGGGTAGGCCTCAGTCCATCTGGAGAAGGTGTCAATAAAAACTAAAACATATTTGTATCTATACTGGGAACGGTCCAACTCAGCAAAGTCCACTTCCCATTGTTCCCCTAGGAACTCACCGTGGAGTCTGGTTCATAGAGTCATCTTAGGTCCATTCCCAGCATTCACCTGTGCACATGGTTGGCAACAAGACACCACCTACTGAGCTATTTTCCTCAGATGGGGGATATAGAAGTCCTTCTGGAGAAGTTCAGTCAGCTTAGTGCCTCCCAAGTGGGAACAGTCATGGATTTGATGCACAAACTCTCTTCCCAACTGGGCTGGGACGAGGACACGCTGATCAGACAGAATTAGGCAACCCTGGGGGTCTTTGGAGGCATATATCTTATTTCCTAGTTCTCCCTCTCCTGGGGTGTATGCTGGCAATTCAGGCAGTGCCTGAAGAGAGAGGGCAGGAAGTATTTTGAGTGGTTCAACCAGCTCTCTGGGGAACTCTCACGCTGTGTGTTCAGCTAAAGCATTTCCTTTAGCAGTGGGGGAGTCTTTAGCCTAGTGCCCACCACCTTTTTGGGTAGCCAGATGGCTTTCAGGAGAGTTAGTATTTTTTTTCTGGTTCTCAGTTTGTCTTCCTTTAGAGGTCAGGATCCCTCTTTGCTGATATAGGGCCCCATGAATGTGTATTGTGGCAAAGGCATACTTGCTGTCGGTATAGATGTTGACTGTCTTTTCCTTTCCCCACCGAAAGGTTTGGGTTACAGCAATCCACTCTTCCCACTGAGCAAAAGTTTCATGCTCCAGAGCCCAGGCCCATATAACTTGATCTAAAGTTGCTACTGCTATTCCAGCATACCTCACTCCCTATGAAACGTAGCTGCTTTCATTGGTGTAGAGGTCCACTGCTCCTGCCTCAGACCATGGCTCATCCGGGAGGTCTAATTGGATGCTCTGTAGGGCCTTTAAGATATCAGGGCAGAAATGCATGGGATCCTCAGGGTTATCAGCAGGAAGGAGGGTGGCAGGGTTGAGTTGCAGATGTCTTCAAGAATTTTGTCTAGGAAGGGTTTAATAAGAGAGCCTGGTATTGGGTTATTCTAGTATTTGGCAGTCACCTATCAAGGAGGCTTTGGAGCAGGGCCTCTACAGAATGGGGGGAGGCTAAAATTTGGAGTTCCTGCCCCAGTGTCAATTTTGAAGCCTCTCATACTAAAAGGGCATTGCAGCTACGGCCCTTAGGCAGTTTGGCCATCCAGCAGCAAATGGATCTAGTTTCTTGGATAGATAGGCTACAGGCCTTTTCCATGGCCCCAGAATTTGGGTCAGGACCCTCTTTGTGATTCCCCAGGTCTCTGCCTTGTGTAGTTGGAAAGGCTTTTGGAGATTAGGGAGTGCAAGGTCAGGGGTGCTTATTAAGGCTCCTTTCAAATGTTCAAAATCCTCAGCTTCCTCCTCTGCCCAGCATAGCTTACTGTCTTTCTCCAAGTGGCGGCATATAAAGGTTTCTCAATGTCTGCAAAACCGGGAATCTACAATTGGCAGTAGCTACTGCCCCTCAAAATTCTCTAACATGGCACTTAATCTTGATTGAGGAATCTGTAGGATTGTTCAAATTCTGGTCTGGGACAGTGCCCGCCTTCCTCCCCTTAATTCGTACTCCAGGTATGTAGCTGTCTGAGAGCATAGCTGTGCCTTTTTGGTAACCCAGGGTATACCGAGTCATGAATAAGTCATGGGTGGCACTCTGGCATACTGCCAGGTCTTTGGCTGCCAGCAACATGTCATCCACTCACTGGAGGAGAGTTACTTCTTGGTGCTGGCCCTAGATGGCAAGGAGGTCTTGGATTAAGGCTTCCTTGAACAGAGTGGGTGAATTTTTGAATCTTTGGAGAAGCCTGGTCCCTATTAACTGCCCCATGAAGTTTCCCTCTGGGTCCGCTCATTCAAAAGCAAATATGGGTTGTCTCACCACAGCCATCGGTAAAAAGTAGAAGGTGTCATGTCCTTTAAGTCCAACACCATGCAGTATCCATGGTCTGGAGGAAGCAGGCTCAGGAGGGTATATGAGTTGGGCACAGTAGGATGGATGGTTTCCACCCCCTTGTTTACTTCCCATAAATCCTGGACAGGTCTGAAGTCATCGGTTCCCAGTTTCTGGACTGGCAGAAAGGACATGTTCCAGGTTGACTGGCAGGGACTCAGGATCTCAGCATCTTTCAACCTTCTGATGGGTACTGTGATGCCCTTCCTGGCCTTTAGAGAGATTGCATATTGTTTAACTCTTACCAGTTGGGCTGACTGATGAGGCATATAGAGGTTTCTCAATGTCTGCATTGAGAAATGGGAGAGTGGTGGGCAGCCAATCCTGGGGGATTATTTTCTACCCTGACTCCAGAAATTTCTTTCTATAGCTGCATCTGGAGAGCATGTCCTGTAGGTGAGATCTCTCCACCCAGGAGGTGGTATTCTTCTGATAGAGGGCCAGTCAGAAAAATCGAGGATGGATCTTGCAGAAGGAGGTTGGTAGTTAATTTCACCTCCCCATCTCCAAAAGAAATTGTGACTTGTAGTTTTTGGAATAAGTCTCTCCCCATCAAGGGGTATGGACATTCTGGCATCACTAGGAAGAAGTGGGTGACAGTTCCTTTTCCTAAATTAGTTATTCTAGTCCATGGGTATTATTCAGTCTACACTGTAGCTTCCTGTATGGTTGTTTGATACTTTGAGAGTGGGCCTGCCACCTCCCTTAAGACAGAGAAGTTGCAGCCGGGCATTGTGGCAGGTGCTTGTAGTCCCAGCTACTCGGAAGGCTGAGGCAAGAGAATTGCCTAAGCTCTGGAGTTGGAGGTTGTTGTGAGCTGAGATGCCACAGCACTCTATTGAGGGTGATAGATTCTGTCTCTAGAGAGAGAGAGAGAGAAGGTGGCTCCAGTGTACAGAAGGAAGTCTACTGTTCAGTCCCCAATGTCCAAAGTTACCATGAGCTCCTGGGTGCGTAGTGGTATGGGGCCCAGGCCCCTTCACTCCAGTTCTATAATAAGGGATGTAGGAGTCATCTGGCTCTTCTTTTTCTTGGGATACTCATTTTTTTAATGTCTGGTTTCTTTGCAGTAGGCACACTGGTCTTACTTCAGTGGGATTCTGTCTCTCTTCCTCCCTCCTTCCCCCTTCTCTTGTCTTCTTCCTCTTAAATCTTTGGTGCAATCCCAGTCCTGCAGGGCAGTGACTAGTACTCAGGCTAGCTTCTTTGACTATTGGATATCTGGGTCATCTCTATTGTTAAGCACTCGTTGGGCTACTTCTACTAGCTCAGATAACAGCTTTCCCTCAAAACCCTCTATCTTCTATAATTTTTTGTGGATATTTGGGGCTGACTGGGAAACAAAGGTGGTATTAATAGCCTGTCTGTTTCCCAGAGGCTGGTGGTTTATTGGAGTATAGAGGCAGTAAACCTCTAGGAGGTATTCCAGGAATGCAGCTGGGCTCTCATCTGCCTTTTGAATTGATTCTCTCACCTTTGATAGGTTAGTGGGTTTTTGAGCCACTGCCCATACGCTTCTGAGGAGCCTGGTGGTAATTGTTGAGTCTTCTTACCTTCATTGGTGTTGGGGTCCCAGTCTGGGCGGACATGGGGAAACAGATTCTGGCAGGTGGGGTCCAAAGTGGTTTGTCCATGTGGATCTAGAACAAGCTTTTGGGCTTCCCTAACAATTCTGTCTCCCTCTTCACAAGTGAAAAGCATCTGTAGCAACTGCTGACAACCATCCTAATTTGGTTGATGGATAAGGAAGATTGTCTCTAAGAGTGAAATTAACTTGTGTGGTTGCTCTGAGAAGGAAGGGTTCTGGAGTTTCCAATTATACAGATCCCTGGTAGAAAAGAGAACATACACCATAAGTGGTTGGATGTCTCCCCCTTAGGTAGGGCAAGCGACATAGTGCAAGGGTCATTCTGGGGCTGGGGATGAAATGGTGGACACGGCGGGATCTGACTTGGGATGGGGAAACTGGTAAGGAAGTCCACTACGAGTATGCAGAAGACTATGCATTTGGCTCAAGTCAGGAAAAGGGGCTTCCTCTGCTGAGGGATGTTGGGGATGGAGTGGTGGAGGAGAAAAAGGCTCTGTTATCAAATCTACAGCCTCTAGGTTCTCAGTGGGTTCAGGGAGTACAAGCTGAGCTGGTTTCTTTGCTCCTCATCACCTCCTCCCATGCTCCCAACCTTACCCTACCTCACCCCTCCTGGCCCTTTTTCCATGTGGTTTGTGTGAAGAGAATATTTCCAGCATTTGAGCCTTGTGTACAGGCCTTAAGATATGATGGCCTTTCCATAATTACATTGATCCAGACTTGAATATAAGGGATTTGATTGAGATGGCCTAGCTTCCCAAAGATTATTCTCTGGACCTGGTAGGGTAGCAGTAAATACGTGCCACCCCCGGGGGGCCATCCCACTTCAAAAGTGGGCCACTCTCTCACTGAATTTCTGGGGATCGAAGGCATTGACCTGATACCCCTCCTGATGGGCTCTTTGCTGAAAGTCAAAAAAGTTCTGAAGGCAGCAGGAGAGGGGGGACTTGGCAAGTTTGGAAGCTCCCTGACCTATGTTTTAAACTATCCTATTTACAGGGGTACACTGAAAGTTTGTAATTTTTTGGCTGAGTATGGCATAAGCTTTTTTCTATGAGAGGTTTTAAGAAAGCTACTGCTGCTAAATCTTGGAGAGAGACCACTTGGGAGGCTAAGACCTTGGACCTAAGACAGGGTAAGCAAGATACTCTATGTGGCCAGGGCCAGGTATAGCAGAGGGGATCCCGGAACCAGGAGGGATAATGAAGAAAATAATGGGCAGGATATTCCCAGTGGTCAGAATACCTTTTGAGTATTCCGTGATAGGCTTTTTAAAGAAAGAATACTCCCCTTACTATATCTACAGGTTTAACAGAGTGGCATCTCCACAAGTCTCCTCTTTCTCTAAATCAGCAATTTAGATTTATAGGAAAAGTAACAGGGTGACAGAAAAGTTCAACCAGTAGGTCAACTGGGTGTGAATTCTGGAGCCAGTATGGGATGATCACATACTAGAAGTCAGACCAACTATTCTCACATGGTTGATGACACCCAAGTTGATCACACTCTGGCCTGTGCCAGACATAAGACCCATGTCCAGTTCAACCCCTAGCATGACAACATTCTTTAATATGCTGATCAGGAAAACAGTACTGTACAGTAATTTTGCAGAAGAAGCAAGAGTCTGGATGGTACAAGCAGCAGAAAAGGTGCCTAATTTTTGGAGAGAAAGCTTTCCCTAATTTTTGGAAAAGTGATGGCCCCAGGTGCAGGGAGGGCATTAAACTCAAAAGAAGATTAGGAAGGAGAAAAAGGAAACAGTCAGGATGTACAGCTAGCCAGAGAGCTACATTTTCTCCCAGAGTCTAAGTTGCAGGGGCTCTAGAAGCCAGCCTAACAGCCATAACAAGAACAGTGCTGTAAGAGTAATGAATACAGGATAATAAGGAAAAAGTTCTAAAAGTGGCTCTGAAAGCCTTGTACATTAAGAATCTAGTGCACAAGCTCACCAATGCTATCTGATCTCGTAGCATAGATAATAAGGCGGCCAGGTAAAAGAGCACCCTAGCCCTTAATTTAACTAATAAACTGGAGGGTGACACATAAGGCAGAGAAGAAAATAAGGTAAGAGCTCCATTTCCTCTGGAGTGAATTTCAGCAAGGTTCTCTGATATACTGCATCAGTAACCCATGACAGGATGTGTTCCACAGAACAAGAACCAGGGTGAGTCCATTTCTCTAATAAGTATCTAAGGAAGAGGGCAAATTTCCAGGACAGATAGGGACCCCAGTCAAAACTCACAGAACTGAGGGATATGGACAAACATGTGCACTAAAAACACACACCAGCTTCCCGAGACTTTGTCTGCCCACATTCCCAGAGGAACAGAAGACCCAATCTTGGCATAGGTGTGAAGTATAATTCTTGTTCCAGGTTAGAAGGCCCTATTATGGTGGCATGATTCGCTGTTAAGCCATAGGATCAGGTGTAGGATGGCAAGGGGGGGTCACCACACAGAGAAGACAAGACACAGGGGCAGAGACAGACAGTAAACCAAAAGGTCCAGAACTCGAGTTTTTTAAGATACAGCCCCCAGTTCCTGTGGCTGCATCCATCCGTGGGATGCTTGTCCCAGACTCACTGGTGAACACACAACTGATGATTTTCTCAGAGAAGTTGTTTTGGTTTTTAGTTTATGTGGTGTGGATCAGGTCCTGACCTCACACCCAAGGCTGAGGGATTTCATCTCAGTGGCCACCCTCTGGGCCACTGGTCTTGCACCAAACCACTCCTGTGGGTCTTAGCCCTGGGCTGGTGCACAGGAGGAAATCTCACTGGGGCCTTCAAATGTTATGAGACAGGCTTGAGATAGCAAGACCCAAAGCCAATCATTAAAATTCCAATAGGAAGTCTTATTAAAAAGACCAGTTGGCTGGCTATGCCCTGGTATGGGTCAGTTTATATAAGGTAGGCTGATGCAATATTGGGCTTGCATGATCAGAAAATTTCTGAAGCAGGTATTATTGTTTAAACATTTACAGGTTGTACAGTAAAAATAATCACAGACAGACATTCAGTCGCATTGGTCTTAGTCATTTTTTCTAACAATATCTCTTTAACCGTCAGGTCTGGTTCAGCTTATTGGGATCCTCAGTATGGTGAGGTTGTACAGAGTAAATAGGAGAAGTGGGGTTTGCTTCCTTAGCCCAGACTACTTGGCTTCACTACTTCCACTGCCCTTTTTTTCCTTCTGCTTCTTTTGACATTTCATTACACGGTAAACAGTTTATTATAATTTCTTACACACTTATCTTAAAATCACACCTAATGTCTAATGCTTTCAAGTGTTTAGCATTTATTATTAATCTTTTGTTATCTGTTTTACTTACTCTTAAACTATTATTAAGTATTAGTAACTTTCTTAAGCTATTGTTAAGTATTAGTAACTTCCCAAAGCTATTATATGCCCTCTCCCCCTCCCCCATTGATTGTGTTTTGTTGATCTAGCAAGCCAGTTTCACAAAAATTAAGGGGAAGGAGGCAGTGATGCAAGAAATAGAGAAGGCAAAGAGGGGGGTGAGAATGACAGGATTTTTTCTCATGCTACCATGATGTGTGTAGGAAACATCATAAGTCAAGTAAAAATAAATATGCCCATGGGACATCTCTTTGCAAATCATATCAGACAAACAGAAGCATGCATGTGTGTCTGTTACATAAAATAAGAAAGGTCTCAAAACATACAGTCTCATGGCACAAGAACATAGGAGGCAAAGTGAAAGGTCCCACACTGATCTAATTTGGGAGAATTATCTCAAAAACATGCACAGACTGTAGTGTATGGAATCATATCAAATACAAAAAAAATCATCTTAGGAAAAAAATCCTTTACATGTTCTCTTTGTTTGCCATAGTATCATTGTTATGACAATGGATAAATAGATTAATACTTTAATTCTTCTTTTCCTGATAGGTTAATTTTGAATATAGAGAAAACACAATTTTTTAAAAAGTTTACTTCAAGATATCATGGGGGTACATGTGTTTTGGTTGCATTGTTTGCTTTTCTAAACTTTTAAGTCCAAGGTATAGGTATGCCCTTCACTCAAAAAATGTCTCATGTACCCAGGCCAAGTGCCTATTGCATCAGAATTTATCCTTCCTGTTCCTCTTCTTCTCCTCCTCCCACACGTTTGTTTTTTTTTCCCCACAGTTTTTTGGCCAAGACGGGGTTTGAACCTGCCACCTCTGGTGTATGGGGCCGGTGCCCAACTCCTCCACAGGTGCTGCCCATCCTCCACACAAATTTCATTGTTTTCCTTAGTAGGAGCAAACAGGTGTTGATCAAATAGTTCCAATTTAATTCTGAGCGTGAGGAGTGTTTATTTTCCTATTCTGATACTCCTCTCAGAAGAACAGTCTTCGATTCCACCCACTTTGTTACAAAATACTCTGAATCACCAACTTTTGAAGGTTGAGTTAGTACTCCATGTATACATATACTGTATTTAATTCATCCATTCATGTATTGATGGGCACTTGGATTGTTTCCATATCCATGTGATTGTGAATTATTCTGCTGTGAACATCTGAGTGCAAGTATGGTGGGTTTACTTTAATTCCTTCAAGAAATCCCCATACTAGAGGGGGCTGGGCTACATGATTGGGATTGGGGTGCCCAGCTTCGTAGGACCCAGGAAGCTGGTGGGTCGGGAGTGCTGCTCTTGGCTACTGGGGCTAGGGGATGGGTGGGCTGAAAGCAACAGGGCAGCCAGGCAGGCCTGCTGCCCCTTCCCCCCACATTCTTTGACCTTTGGAGCAGAAGCTTCCAGAAGCTCCCCCAGGTCCGCTCCTGCTGCGGAGACAGAGGCCTCTCCGCGAACTAACAAGGTGGGAGAGCAGCGGTGTAGGAGAGGTCGAGATTGAAGCCTCTGGAGCTTGAGTGTTCCCCAGAAAACTGCGACTGCGGTGGCGGCGGCCTCAGCATGGCGGAGCCCGGGCCTGAGGACGCCGCCCAGGCCGAGGCCGCCCAGAGCTACAGCCAGGAGCAGCCTCAACTGAAGAAACCGAAAGGCCTGTTAGGAGGAGTTTTCAAATCCCCAGGAAGAAAAGAAAGCTGGTGCCTCCCCTTCTCCCCAGCCCCTCTTCTCTCACCTCTCTATCTTTTCATTAGAATCTTTCTGTCTCCTCTTCCCACACCCATCCGAGACAAGTAAACAGGCATGCAGGGCCAGCCGCCTATCCTGTCATTGCTGCGGAGCCTAGCTGCTGGGCTTGATGCTAGAGGAAAGCAGTGGAACCACGCTCTCTGGCTCCCCCTGTCCCCTTGGAAGTTGGAAGTAGCTCAGGTTTGAAGTTTGTCCCTAAGGCTGCAGCTTGCAGAGAAGAAAGATGGTGCTCGGCACTCCTCCATCCCAACCCCTGAAGGAGAAACTGATGTGTCCTCCTAAGGATGCTTCTGAGAAGTCTCATTGTGGAAATGGCCCACGACCGTGGCTTCTGGGGTTTTCTCAAAGGACACTATGTTCTGAGGATCACAAGTGGAAATTCTTCCCTGTGTCTACTTGATATGCTTGATGTCAGCATCTTTCCTTATTTAAAAATCTCCATTAGTAGAAATGATCAGTGCACACTGGTTATTTTCCATCACACTTCATTTCCATGTAGATTTTTTCCCCTTCTCTTTGAAGCATTAGATTAAATAGTTCTCTCTCCAAACTTAGCTGGTTTTTTTCTTGTATTTGAAAAGAATGGGAAGGTAGATTCTAGATGCAGTAATTTCCCTATAGAAAAAAATGAGAAGTTAGCTTATGCACAACTTCAGAAGGTAGAACTTCAGATTTTATTTTTATTTTTATTATTTTTATTATTTTTATTATAAATCATAGCTGTGTACATTAATGTGATCATGGGGCACCATACACTTGGTTCGTAGATCATTTGACACATTTTCATCACACTGGTTAACATAGGCTTCTTGGCATTTTCACAGTTATTTTGCTAAGACATTTGCATTCCACATTTGCCAAGTTTTACATATACCCTTGTAAGATGCACCACAGGTGTAATCCCATCCATCCCCTTCCCTCTACCCCTCTCCCCCCTCCATCCCCACCCTTTCCC